>CM059812.1:13648118-13893118 GCA_030435695.1 Brachymystax lenok tsinlingensis
CCACACACAAACACTGCGCTGCCACATTTTCTGACAGTGCCACTTATTATTGCAGCAACTCAAAATGGCCACCATAGCTGCTGTTAGCTAGGTTTTTTTCCCGTTTTTTTCCATGTGCTTGATCCCCAATTTCGAACAATGTCAGGGTATACTTTGCAGTCACCTTAAGGTTGCTTCCTAAAGTTCATACTGGTGCTGAATTAGACACATGCTAAATGTATTTATGCCCTACTCATACATTTTACATGCTATTGCTGATGTTTGAGCAAGACTCCTCATACAGTGGCTCTAAAGAAAAGATCCTGACCAGTATTGTCCATTTCTTCCCTTTTGTCATTCAATGTTGTGTCTGTGTTTCTATAGTGTGTGTACCAATACTTTGTCTCAATATCTCATGGTAGTTTGACAGTACTAGCTCTTTGTTTGGTTGCTAGTTTTGAAACTGAAATGGTTGATGGCTCTTTACAAACTTGATAATATTTGCAAATAATCTAATCTTGAGTCTGATTGCTAAGATTATTTAAGCCAGATAACCCCCTTCATCGTAATACTGCAACATCTCATCTGACACCCTCCAGCATCACCCGATCCTACATAGGCTTCTTCCATGCTTCCCTGCAATAATTTTTTTAATCCTTAAATTTACTATCATTGATCATTCCTTTTGAAACAAATTCCTTGCTTCATTTATAGAGCAAGAAGCAGCAACATTTATTGTTATAGCCCCAGTGACTTGCACTCACAACTTTGTCAATGTTTGGTGGCCGTCGTGGTTATAAAGAAGTTGCCAAGGTTGAAGAGGATCACATCATCTCAACATAGGCTGGATCAGTGGTTCTCAACTGGTTCTGCCTCGGGACCCAAATTGAACCAGGTTGTCTCAGTTGCGACCCAATATTTGCATCGCCAAAACACAATCTGAAAAACTATTTTTTTATGCTATATTGATAGTAAATTCAGAAATTATATGACAAGGGAACAACATTCCCACCGCTTTCATTTTCAAGAATACAGATTTGCCCAGGTCCTTGATTAAGAATGTTAATAAACTCACTGGCTTTAGACCACAAAATCAACCAAAATAATGTTGCTATACTACACACGTTCTACCTGGTTTAATTTTTTTTTTATAATAATAATAATAATTTGATATATACACACACACTCCAGACACCCGCGACCCACTCAAACCTCCTTGGGTCGCGACCCATCAATTGAGAATCACTGGGCTAGGTTATGATGGACTATGACCTGTAGATGGCGTGTGCATTTCCAAATTTTGACACCAAATAATATAAAGTATGGTAGTTAGCGTGCCAACAAGCTACGCTGTGAAACAAACCGCTGTGAAACAAACCGCTTTAGCTGCATTCACTTGTACTTGATACATGTTTTTCCATTAAAGCACATTTTTGTCTTTAAAGAAACATAACATTTTGGGCAACAACAAAATGTACAGCCAAATACAAAGCATACATGAGAAATACTAAATATAATAACATTTGCAGCTATCTTTTGGTATTGATATAGGTATATATACAAACACTATATTTATAGTATATATATTTTTTTGATTTTAAAGTGTGTGTGCGTATATATATATATATATATTTATTACACACACACACACACACACACACACACACACACACACACACACACACACACACACACACACACCTTTAAATATTTATATATATAAACAAACAATTATAGTTCTCTACTCAATAGCCAAAAATCTAAAATGATTTAGCTAGTTAGCGCCCCCCTTCACCCCACCTCACTTTTCTTTACGTCCATGAAAAGAGCAGTCTACATTGCCAAGAGCAGTCTACATCGCAAGCTAATGTTTTACCCTTACTCGTTCAAGAACATGACAGAAAAAAATTAAACGTCTATTTTATAGAGAAAGTGACACATATTAAATAGACAAAATCAAAACTGTTGGAATGATCTGTAAAAACAGTTAAGACAGCTAGCATGCTAGCTAACTCACCGATGCTTCTGAATTCTGCCTGTTTCCCGCGAAATAGCCAGTATCCGCACGAGCCGAATGTGCTCCTCGCTCACAATATCAGTTTATAACGTGCAGATGATCGCAAACTGAACCAAGGGAAAAAACGTAAATATGAGCGTGATAGTGCCGCGGACACACCGGCTAGAAACAACACCAAAACAAAACCTGTGCATGCAGACTGTTCTCAGAGACTACAGTCAGTCATCCACCACTGTGTTGCCAGCTCCTCCTCCTTCGTAGTCAAGGGAAGGGGGTTGAGTGCGTGAGAGCAGTCTAGGCACCGCCTACTAGATGTCGTCCATGACAGAAAACAACGTGAAAGCTGGTAGGAGTAGCTTTAAAAATATATAATCAAGTACAGTATGAATACTGTCGTCTATGAAGTTTTTTTTAAATTCAACAAGGTAAGTAGGAGTTGAAGGAAATTATATATGTTGATGAGAGAACAGAACCATTGTCTAACGTGATTCTCTTAGATCTGTGAGGATAAGAAAGATTTGTGTAGACTTTCACAGACTACCTGATCGCCTGCTCTACTAGGAGAATAGACAGTATCGGTCACAAGACCGCCATAGTGGAAGCCTAAAGACTGTTTTCTGACAAGGCAAGAAAAGTGGGGTGGGGTGTGGTCTTTTTCTGATGGGGGAAGGGTGAGGGAAGTATGAAGGGAGCAAGGGTGGAATTCATAAGTGGGAGGAGTCTGTTTAAGAACAGTGGCAACACAAGTATACTCATAACAGCTTATAGTTCTAGTATTACATCTTTGGTGGAAATTATGTATTGTAGTTTTTTTTATTCATCCCACATCCTCGAAAAGTTTCAGCTGAAACTCCAGTGCTTGTGATCTGTGGGCTCTCTTGGTAGCTGTTAAGCGTTTAAACTGTTCAAAAGCTATAGTTGTTCATAGTAGCATAGCAACATAAGTCTAAAAATCGAAATGTCTATAGACAGTGGTGATTTGTTAGTTTTGTGGCTTCAAATTTAGGATCTAAATCATAAAGGAAGAAACAAAAAAACCAAAAAGGTAAGACTCGTTTTAGCCCAGACTGAACAAAAAGATGCTCAACTGCTTCAAGTGCTAAATTGTTCTGGTCATAGGTTAAAGTGATTTAGTAGGCCTATATGTACTACCTATCTGATCAATAAACACATCCAGAGCCAAAATAACATATGCAAACTTATTCATCACTGAGAAAAATTACATTTACTGACATTTACACATTTTCGCACATCCCATGAGCTTATTTCAGGGTGGCCATTTTGTCTCACTGGCCCCTCTGCAGGCAAACTCCTTTTCAATTAAGATGTCTGCTTGTGCCACTGTAGTTCCACCAATGACCAATAGAGGTCTTTAAAAAATGTGATTAAAATGTTTATGCCTGAAATGTCTGGAATTTTATTTCTCATATGAACACGTTTTCTTGTTTAGCTACTGTATTTAATTTGTTAGGTTCATCTCCTGGTTCGTGAGTTTTTCTGGAATTGATTATATTTACTTTCCACAGCGAACCACTTTATTTTTTGTATTTTTTTTGGAGGGGGGGTTGATTTATTTTATTGAATCACCATGTTAAAAATCTGTCTCCACTTACAATGAATTGTATATAAGCCAACCCCTCCCAATTGTGAAAACACAATCAGAACTAAACTGCCTATTCTTTATAATTGTTTTCCCCCTCACTGCTAAAACTTACTGCATCACAATTAACTTGGAGAAATGGGTACATGTATTCACACAGTCAAACACACACACACAAGCAGACACCTTGCTACATACAGTTCATCAGTGAGAGAGTGACTGTAGTACGCTCCTCCCCTTTCTCCACAAAGGAAGGGGGTGCTTCCAGCCCTAGCCAGCTGTGTGACAAACTTAAGCATTAAGCAGAACTGGTATTGAAAAACAGACAGACAATGGGCACCTTCAAGCCATAGAAATAGATAGAGGACTCATCTTTATCTTTGCCATCATAGCGTATGTGACTGCATTGGGAATGCCATTGAGGCAATCTCCATTTTGAAGTAGTACATTTTCTTAATCTTCAGGAGGGATCAGCCAATGAAGTTGAAAGTCCCATCCAGTTAACTACATTAAGCTGGTGGAAGCTTCAATGGCGCTTCCCATGCTAACACAGACTTTTGGCCACTAGAGGCCTCTATCATTCTCTATGGTTTGAGCAGCTCAACTGTATTGCATTATGGAGACAAAAATTGTCAGACTTTGCGCCTACATGTGGACTGCATGAACTTTACAAAAACCATGTGATCATAGGGCATGCAGTTAATGGGCTTGTTTAACATTGCAGCCGACAGTGCAGGCGAATGCCGACTGACTGATCTACAAAGAACCTTGTTTAATAAATAACTACTCATTATTATTTCTAGATCAGTCAGTCACAATTTACCCATGATACATTACGGTTTTGATCCTCTCTAACAGTCTTTAATAAAGTTGTCTTCAAGTCGCTGCAGTTGTTTCAAACCAACTGCACCATGCAGCCATCACCTGCATTGAGGCACTATTTGTCAACCATTAGGGTGTTTTTGGTTGACTCGCGCAAACATGACCAAAGACGTTACTGAAACAGGAACTAACTTTGACACGATTCTAAAGCTACAGGAGATAAAAATGAAAGTGATGTTTGAGATCTCTAACCAATTATTTGTAAATAAGTTCAATCAAATACATTTTTATTCGCCACATACTTTGTAAACGGCAGGTAGCGTCAGGTAGCCTAGTGGTTAGTGTTGGGCCAGTAACCGAAAGGTTGCAAGATCGAATCCCCGAGCTGACAAGGTAAAAATATGTTGTTCTGCCCCTGAACAAGGCAGTTAACTCACTGTTCCTAGGCCGTCATTGTAAATAAGAATTGACTTGCCTAGTTAAATAAACAACAGGTGTAGACTAACACTGAAATGCTTACTTACGGGCCATTCCCAACAATGCAGATAGAAAGAAAATTGATAAATAATAGAAAAGTAATAATAAATACACAATGAGTAACAATAACTTGACTATATGCATGAGGTACCAAGTTGATGTGCAGGGAACGAGGTAATTGAGGTAGATATGTACATATAACTAGGAATAAAGTGACTAGTCAACAGGACAGATAAACAGTAGCAGCACTGTATGTTTGTGAGTGTGTTATGTGGGGTTATGGAAAAGTTCATTTAAACATATAGACTCTTCTGCAAATGATTATTGAAAACAAATACATTTGCACAATAAGCACTTGTTGTCTCTCAAATACATTGTTACAGTTAGTTAGCTAGCAAAATTTTGCCATATTAGCATTGACATGAAACCAGTCAAAACACCTCAAAACAAGACATGGTATCAAGAACAAGATAAAAATTGCTGAAATGAGCCAACTACGATTCCCTGCATGTCATTGTTGCTAGCTACAGCATCTGACTATTCATAATCATAACTAAGCACGGCTTTCGGCCCCATCAATGCGCACGCCAATAATTTGTGACGTTGTCAGCCAACCCGTCTATATGATATGAAAGTCCCGCCTACTTCCTGCTTTAAGTCCCGTACTGTTTTCTAATATATGTTTTTAATTATATCATCAAATTCATTAAAATGTGGTAGTTTAAAATATATGTACAATTACATTTGTGGATTAATTTACTTTTTCCCAAGGGTGAAAGTAAGGAGGTCCGCTACGGCATCCTGTCAAAATAAATAGTGGGGATACGCCATATCGGTAAAACATGAGCCTATTACAAAATGTCAAGAAATCGGTAGGCTATAACACCATTATTAATCACTAGGCATGAGGCATGAAACATTTGCGAATGGACTTAAACAGGTGGTATAGCCTAGGTTCCAAAATGTGATGTGGTTTGACCAGAACATTGACATTTGCCAAGGCAGAGATGGCCGACACAGATGCGGACAGCAAATGACACATACATTCTTGCCAAATAACAATCGCCAAATGTCATTAAACTTTTTGGTGATTTGTGGAAAATATGTCTCTTTCCATTCACCACTGTTTGGAGGCTTGAACAACATGTGCAGGTAGCCTAGTAAAGGAGCTCTTTGAAGTGAGATGAAGCAGATGCTAAGCTACAGGACTGTACGTGACTGTACGTACATACCCCAACCAGAAGCCATGGATTACAGGCAACATCTGCACTGAGCTAATGGGTAGAGCAGTCGCTTTCAAGGAGCGGGACTCAAACCCGGGAAGCGTATAAGAAATCTCGCTATGTCCTACGACAAACAATCAAACAGGCAACGCGTCAATACAGGACTAAGATCCAATCATACTACACCGGCTCCGGCACTCGTCGCAAACTATTACAGACTACAAAGGGAAGCACAGCCAAGAGCTGCCCAGTGACACGAGCCTACCAGACAAGCTAAATTACTTCTATGCTCGCTTCGAGGCAAGTAACACTGAGACATGCATGAGAGCATCAGCTGTTCCGGACAACTGTGCGATCACGCACTCCGCATCCGATGTGAGTAAGACCTTTTAACAGGTCAACATTCACAATGCCGCAGGGCCAGACAAATTACCAGGACGTGTACTCCAAGCATGCGTGACCAACTGGCAAGTGCCTTTACTGACATTTTCAACCTCTCCCTGTCTGAGTCTGTAATACCAACATGTTTAAAGCAGTCCACCATAGTCCCTGTGCCCAAGAACACTAAGGTAACCTGCCTAAATGACTACTGACCTGTAGCACTCACGTCTGTAGCCATGAAAAGCTTTGAAAGGCTGGTCATGGCTCACATCAACACCATTATCCCAGAAACCCTGAACCCACTCCAATTTGTATACCGCCCCCAACAGACCCAGGACTCCCAAGTGGCGAAGCGATCTGGTTCGAATCCAGGCTGAATCAAATCCGGCCGTATTTGGGGGTCTCATAGCGCGGCGCACAATTGGCCCAGCGTCGTCCAGGTTTGGCCGGGGGTAGGCCGTCATTGTAAATAAGAATTTGTTCTTCACTGACTTGCCTGGTTAAATAAAAATAAAATAAAAATCCACAGATGATGCAATCTCTATTGCACTCCACACTGCCCTTTCACACCTTGACAAAAGGAACACCTATGTGAGAATGTTATTCATTGACTACAGCTCAGCGTTCTACACCATAGTGCCCTCAAAGCTCATCACTAAGCTAAGGACCCTGGGACTAAACACCTGCAACTGGATCCTGGACTTCCTGATGGGTCGCCCCCAGTTGATAAGGGTAGGTAACAACGCATCCGCCACGCTGATCCTCGACACAGTGCGAGCTCAGTCCCCTCCTGTAATACCTGTTCACTCATGACTGCACGGCCAGGCACAACTCCAACACCATCATTCATTTTGCCGATGACACAACTGTGGTAGGCCTGATCACCGACAACGACGAGACGGCCTATAGGGAGGAGGTCAGAGACCTGACAGTGTAGTGCAAGGACAACAACCTCTCCCTCAACGTGATCAAGACAAAGGAGATGACTGTGGACTACAGGAAAAGGAGGAACGAGCACGCCTCCATTCTCATCGACAGGGCTGTAGTGCCCTGTAGTGCCCAGTTCTTCGGCGTCCACATCACCAACAAACTAACATGGTCCAAGCACACCAAGACAGTCTTGAAGAGGGGACGACAAAACCTATTCCCCCTCAGGAGACTGAAAAGATTTGGATTTTTCCTCAGATCCTCAAAAGGTTCTACAGCTGCACCATCGAGAACATCCTGATGGCTTGCATCACTGCCTGGTATAGCAACTTCTCGGCCTTCGACCGCTAGGCACTACAGAGGGTAGTGCGTACGGCCCAGTACATCACTGGATCCAAGCTTCCTGCCATCCAGGACCTCTATACCAGGCAGTGTCAGAGGAAGGCCCTCAAAATTGTCAAAGACTCCAGCCACACTAGTCCTAGACGGTTCTCCCTGCTACCACACAACAAGCGGTACCAGATAGCCAAGTCTAGGTCCAATAGGCTTTAAACAGCTTCTACCTTCAAGCCATAAGACTCCTAAACATCTAATCAACTGGCTAACCAGACTATTTGCATTGCCCCCTCTTTTACACTGCTCCTACTCTGTTATTATCTATGCATAGTCACTTTATTAACTCTACCTACATGTACATATTATCTAATTTACCTCGACTAACCGGTGCCCCCGTACATTGACTCTGTACCAGTACCCTCTGTATATAGCCTCGCTATTTTTATTTTACTGCTGCTCTTTAATTATTTGTTACTTTTATTTCTTTTTGGGGGGGTATTTTTCTTAAAACTGCATTGTTGGTTAAGGGCTTGTAAAGTAAGCATTTCACTGTAAGGTGGAGAAAATAGTAAAAATAAAGAAAAACCCTTGAATGAGTAGGTGTTCTAAAACTTTTGACCGGTAGTGTATATAGCAAAGCCAAAAGCACCCACCCACCTTTGAACATGCAGGTAAGTGTTGGAACTTATCCTCTAATAATTTACAGTCATCGTCACATGGGTTTACAGTTTATTCAGTGCCGGATCTGTGGATGGATAACAATAAGTAAGTGAAAAACAAAATAAAAAACAAAATGGAGAAAATATAGAATACAAAGATGTATCAAAATTTGATACAGGGGTTGGAACTGGTTCAGGGAACAGAACCGAAAACCATATTTTTTTTTTCATGATGCTCAGCGCTTCAAGGGAAGCCTCCGTGTCCACCCTTCTCTCTCGCTCTATCCCCACCTGTGAAATTTTAGTAGCTTCTATGGCCTGCGCTTATCTGTCCATCAAACATGTAAACAACTAGCTTATCTGTTCCATAGTAAGCTGCTCTATCTACACTAGTTGGTGGAGTAAATAAGGCTGAGTTTAAACGCAGCCCAATTCTGATATTTTTTCCACTAATTGGTCTTTTGACCCATAACATCAGATCTTTTCACGTCAGCTCTTTTTCAGAGCTGGTCTGATTGGTCAACAGACCAGTTAGTGAAAGAAATATCAGAATTGGGCTGCCTATGTGAATGCAGCCTTAATGAGCTAAATGTAAAAACTGTTGATTTCACGCAGTACAAATCAACAAAAAGGAACTATACCAAAGAGTATCTATATACTGACGAGATACATGTCTCTGCCCTAACAATGGGAGTCATTGTCCACAAAGCGGCACGGCGGGCTGTCTAGCTTCCGCCTATCCTTTCTTTGGATTGGTGGATACATGAACTCCTTATTATAATACTTTTTTGAATATTCGATGAGGGTTGTTGACATCAACAGTCTGTATTCAATGGAGAGAGATGCTATGCTACTAGCCTCATGCCATGAATTTGTGTAGTTATCTCTAGACATCTCCGATAGGTTTTTTTCTCTCAAAATTGCCAGGATGTCACGTGTCCTACTTATATCAGTACACTCATAACAACTTAAGCATTATGAAACTTCTATTAGATCAAATAAACCTCACGTAGCAAATTATTTTTGTTGACCAAATTAGACACTTATTGACCTCCACACAAAAACTCCTTGCTTAGTGGGTGAAAATACGGTGGAAAAAACGCCACCTGCTGGAGGGAGACAGATTTTCCGGCGAGTTGGGCCTCTCGCTTCCTCTCTGACTATACGAACAGTTACTTTTTTGGGGTTAGAACTGGTTCAGAACTTTATTATGCTGGTCAAAACACGAACGGGGAACAAAATAAATAGGGGTTCTGATCGGAATGAAACGATTGGAAAATAATTTAGGTTCCAATCCCTGATTTGATCTTCCCTTTTGGACGTTTGTCTACAGAGAACGGCATAATTCACCATAGGGTAGAATAAGGTGCAAAAGCTGGTTTTGACTCATTTAGTTTGTGAGCATAAAGTGTGACCAGAGAAGTATTCAACACTATTCATACAGATTATAGGGTTTGAGTTTGACCTGGATAATATAAATTGTGTTCCTTTGCCGCTACTTGCTATACCAGTCATTGGACAAAAAGAATATGGAGTATACCAAACAGTGGATTCTGCTGAGGGGGAGAACGGCTCATAATAATGTCTGGAGCAGAGTAAATGGAATGGCATCAAACACCTGGAAACAATGTATTTTATACCATTCCAACCATTACCACGAGCCCGTTCTCCCCAATTAAGGTGCCAACAACCTCCTGTGATACCAAACATTAGGAACAACTTCCTAATATTGCAACCCCTTTTGCCCTCAGAACAGCCTCAAGTCATCGGGGCATGGACTCTACATGGTATTGAAAGCGTTCCACAGGGATGCTGTCCCATGTTGTCTCCAATGCTTCCTACGGTTGTGTCAAGTTGGCTGAATGTCCTTTGGGTGGTGGACCATTCTTGATACACACAGGAAACCGTTGAGCGTGAAAAACCCAGCAGCGTTGCAGTTCTTAAAAAACAAACCAGTGCACCTGGCACTTACTACCATACCCGTTCAAAGGCACTTAAATCTTTTTGTCTTGCCCATTCACTCTCTTAATGGCACACATACACAATCCATGTCTCTATTGTGTCAAGGCTTAAAAATCATTCTTTAACATGTCTCCTCCACTTCATCTACACGAACGAAGTGGATTTCACAGGTGACAGCAATAAAGGATCAGTGTATGTACACTCAGTGTATATATGCAGTGCATTCGGAAAGTATTCAGACCCCTTAACTTTTTCCAAATTTTGTTACGTTACAGTCTTATTCTAAAATTGATTAAATTCATATTTTTCCTGAATCTACACACAATACATCATAATGAAAAATGATAATGACATTTTCCAGATTGACTGACCTTCATGTCTTAAAGTGTGAATGCTCTTGTATAGCAGGTCTTTGGAATCAAGCGCAGGACACAGAGTAAAGAGAAACCTCTCTTTTAATAAACGGACACGCAACTACTAACCCAGTAGTATCATCACCTGCTCACGTACAACGGAGCACAACATACAGATAAACAATCACGGACAAAAACCAGGGGTGAACAGAGGGATTAAATGGGACACATACAATTAGTGAAATGGGAACCAGGTGTGAATGAAACAAGACAAACATAAAATGAAAAATGGATCGCTGGTGGCTAGAACTCCGGTAGCCGGTAGCCGCCCGAACTAGGAGAGGGACCGACTTCAGCTGAAGTCGTGACAGTACTTCCCCCCTTTACGCATGGCTCCAGCAACACGCCGACACCGGTTTCGGGGACGACCCGGAGGACGAGGCGCAGGGCGATCCGGGTGGAGGCGGTGGAATTCCCGTAGCAACGATGGATCCAGGATGTCCTCCACCGGCACCCAGCATCTCTCCTCCGCACCGTACCACTCCCACTCCACGAGGTACTGAAGGCCCCTAGCCCGACACCTTGAGTCCATGATCGCTCAAACTGCATACGCCGCGGCACCCTCGATGTCCAGAGGGGGCGGAGGGACCTCCAGAACCTCAGGTCCCTGGAGCGGACCAGCCACCACCAGCCTGAGGAGAGACACATGGAACGAGGGGTTAATACGGTAGTCTGGGGGAAGCTGTAACCTCTAACAAACCTCATTCAGTCTCCTCAGGACTTTGAAAGGCCCCACAAACCGCAGCCCCAGCTTCCGGCAGGGCAGGCGGAGGGGCAGGTTTCGGGTCGAGAGCCAGACCCGTTCCCCTGGTGTGAACACCGGGGCCTCACTGCGATGGTGGTCAGCGCTCGCCTTCTACCGCCTCATGGCTCGTTGAAGGTGCACGTGAGCGGCTTCCCAAGTCTCCTCCGAGCGCCTAAACCATTCGTCAGCGGGTAGCTGTACCTCACAGTGATCTGATTTGTACCTCGATAGTCAATACATGGGCGCAGACCTCCATCTTTCTTCTTCATAAAAAAGAAACTTGAGGAGGCAGGTGAATGTATCCCTGTCCCAGAGATTCGGCAACATATGTCTCCATAGCTGCCGTCTCCTCCAGTAACAGAGGATACACGTGACTCCTGGGAAGTGCTGCGTCTACCAGGAGATTTATCGCACAATCCCCTCGTCGATGGGGTGGTAATTGAGTCGCCCTCTTCTTACAGAAGGCGAGAGCCAAATCGGCATATTCTGAGGGGATGTGCACGGTGGAGACCTGGTCTGGACTCTCCACCGTAGTTGCACCGATGGAAATACCTACACACCTCCCCGAGCACCCCTTGAGAGCCCTCTGTTGCCACGAAATATTGGGGTCATGACAGGCCAACCAGGGTAGACCCAGCACCACGGGAAACGTAGGACAATCAATAAGAAAAAGACTGGTACGCTCCTCATGACCCCCCTGCGTCACCATACTTAGTAGAGCTGTGGCCTCCCTAATCAGCCCTGACCCTAAGGGTCGACTATCTAGGGCATGCACAGGGAAAGGAACATCAAGAGACACAATGGGGATCCCTAACCTACGGGCAAAAGTACGGTCAATAAAATTCCCAGCCGCGCCTGAATCTACTAGCGCCTTATGCTGGGAATGCGGGGAACACTCAGGAAACATTACCAACAAAAACATGTGAGCAACAGGGGGCTCTGGGTGAGTTTGGTGCTTACTCACCCGGGGTGACACAAAAGTGCTCGGCCTGCCGCCTCGACTCCCTGAAGAAACCGCCAACACCGGCCAGCAGTGTGTCCTCTGCGGCCACAGCTGGTGCAGGGAAGGGCTCCTCCTCTGGTCCCCCTGAGCGCAGCCCCTCCCAGATCCATAGGGGTCGGAGCGGAGACGCTGGAGGATGGAAGTGACAGGCCCTGATCCGGATGTCCGCGGTTAGCCAGCAGGTTGTCCAGTCGAATGGACATGTCCACCAGTTGGTCCAGCGTAAGAGTTGTGTCCCTGCAGGCCAGCTCCCGATGGACATCCTCCCACAGACTGCACCGGAAATGGTTGATCAGGGCCCGCTCATTCCATCCCGCGCCCGCGGCCAGGGTACGGAAGTCCTCCACTCATCTCCCTCCCGGATATGCACCAGATTGTACGCGCTCCTGAGATCCAGTTTGGTGAAGAAGCGCGCCCCGTGCATTGACTGTACCTCACCGTGATTTTATTGAGACCTCTATAATCAATGCACGGGCGTAGACCTCCATCCTTCTTTTTCACAAAAAAGAAACTTGAGGAAACGGGGGAAGTGGAGGACCGAATGTACCCCCGACTCAAAGATTCGGTGACATATGTCTCCATAGCCACCGTCTCTGCTTGCGACAGGGGATACACGTGACGCCCTCTGTTGTCAGGAAATTATGGGGTCATGATGAGCTAACCAGGGAAGACCTAGTACCACTGGAAACGCAGGGGAGTCAATGAGACTGATTCTCTCCTCGTGTTTCCCCTGCGTCACCATGACCAGGGAGGTGGTAGCATCCCGGATTATCCCGGACCCTAATGGTCGACTATCCAGGGCGTGAACAGGAAAAGGTCTGACCATGGATTTAATGGGAATCCCTAAACTCAGAACGAGCGCTCTGTCAATAAAATTCCCAATTGCGCCTGAATCGACTAGCGCCTTATACTGGGAATGCGAGGAAAATTCAGGAAAACAAACAGACACAAACAGTTGGTCAACAGAGGACTCTGGATGAGGGTGGTGCAGACTCACCTGGGGTGAGGCCAGAGTGTTCTGCCTGCTGCCTCTACTCCTAGAAAGACCAATCCGGCACCGACCAGCAGTGTGCCCTCTGCGGCCACAGATGGTGCACGTGAATGCCCCTCCTCCAGCCTCCCTACGCGTAGCCCCTCCCAGCTCCATGGGTTCCGGAGCAAGGGTACTGGAAGGTGGGACCGACAGAGCCCTCTCTGGACGTCCGCGGGTGACCAGCAGGTTATCCAACCCGGATGGACAGATCCACCAGCTGGTCAAAGGTAATGGTGGCATCCCTGCAGACCAGTTCCCGTCGGACGTCCTCACGCAGGCTGCACCTGTAGTGGTCTATAAGGGACCTGTCGTTCCATCCTGCTCCAGCAGCCAAGGTACGAACCTCTAGGGTGAAGTCCTGAGCGCTCCTTGTCTCCTGTCTCAATTGGAAGAGCCGTTCCCCTCGCCGCTCTACCCTGGGGAGGATGATCGAAAATGTCCCGGAAACGGCGGGTGAACTCCTCAAAGTTATCCAGCACCGCGTCTTCTTCTGCCCACACTGCGTTGGCCCACTCCAGAGCTTTCCCCGAGAGACAGGAAACAATGGCGGATACTCTCTCCCTTCCTGAGGGAGCTGGATGAACGGTGGCCAGGTATAGGTCCAGTTGTAACAAAAAAACCCCTGGCATCGTACTGCTGTCCCATCATACTCCCTAGGAAGAGAGAGACGAATCCCACTAGGACAGGATTCAGGAGGAACGGGTAGAAGTAACCCCTGTTGAGCTGGTCGAGGAGCTGGAGAGACCTCCTGTCTCTCCCAGTGGTCCAGGGTCTGGACCACGCAATCCATAGTAGTACCGAGATGTTGAAGCATACGCGAGTGTTCCTGGTTGCGCTCCTCGACACCTCCGACTGGGGTAGCTGATCCTGCTGGCTCCATGATCGGGTAAGGGATTCTGTTAATGCTGTGTACTGATGACAAAAAGGAGTCAGGCGCAGGAGAGTTGAGATGCATGGAAACCAAAGTATTTAATGAGCCACCAGTACAAAACAAAGTACAAACGTGTAGGCAAAATACTGTCCACGATAAATATAAACATGAGTGAATAAACAAAACACCCGGAATAAAATACATAGCCATCCAAAACACACAGACTGAACAAACAAAATAATCACTCACAAGGACAAGAAGGAAAACAGAGGTATAAATACACGCAGACTGATGAGGGGGAATGAGCAACAGGCAAAACCAAAAAAGGAGCAGTGATGACTAGTAAACTGGTGACGTCGACCGCCGAACACCGCCCGAACAAGGAGAGGGGCCGACTTTGGCGGAAGTCGTGACAATCATGATCATTCGAAAGCAAATTACCGACTGTAATTTGTTGCTGTTGCGCAGCAACTCACTGCCTTCCTGAAGACAAACAATGTTTTAGACCCCATCATAGCACTGAGACTGCACTTGTGAAGGTGGTAAATTACCTTTTAATGGCGTCAGACCGAGGCTCTGCATCTGTCCTCGTGCTCTTAGACCTTAGTGCTGCTTTTGATACCATCGATCACCACATTATTTTGGAGAGATTGGAAACCCAAATTGGTCTACAAGGACAAGTTCTGGCCTGGTTTAGATCTTATCGGTCGGAAAGATATCGGTTTGTCTCTGTGGATGGTTTGTCGTCTGACAAATCAACTGTACATTTCAGTGTTCTTCAAGGCTCTGTTTTAGGACCACTATTGTTTTCACTATATATTTTACCTCTTGGTGATGTCATTCGGAAACATAATGTTAACTTTCACTGCTATGCGGACGACACACAGCTGTACATTTCGATGAAGCATGGTGAAGCCCAAAAATTGCCCTCCCTGTAAGCCTGTGTTTCAGGAAGTGGATGGCGGAAAATGTTCTACTTTTAAACTCGGACAAAACAGAGATGCTAGTTCTAGGTCCCAAGAAACAAAGAGATCTTCTGTTGAATCTGACAATTAATCTTGATGGTTGTACAGTCGTCTCAAATTAAACTGTGAAGAACCTCGGCGTTACTCTGGACCCTGATCTCTCTTTTGAAAAATATATCAAGACTGTTTCAAGGACAGCTTTTTTCCATTTACGTAACATTGCAAAAATCTGAAACTTTCTGTCCAAAAATGATGCAGAAAATTAATCCATGCTTTTGTCACTTCTAGGTTAGACTACTGCAGTGCTCTACTTTCCGGCTACCCGGATAAAGCACTAAATAAACTTCAGTTAGTGCTAAACACGGCTGCTATATTTCATGGTTTTACTGCTAACCTACAAAGCATTACATGGGTTTGCTCGTACCCATCTTTCCGATTTGGTCCTGCCGTACATACCAACACGTACGCTATGGTCACAAGACGCAGGCCTCCTTACTGTCCCAAGAATTTCTTAGCAAACAGCTGGAGGCAGGACTTTCTCCTATAGAGCTCAATTTTTATGGAATAGTCTGCCTATCCATGTGAGAGACGGAGACTCGGTCTCAACCTTTAAGTCTTTATTGAAGACTCATCTCTTCAGTAGGTCCTATGATTGAGTGTAGTCTGGTCCAGGAGTATGAAGGTGAACGGAAAGGCACTAGAGCAACGAACCGCCCTTGCTGTCTCTGCCTGGCCGGTTCCCCTCTCTCCACTGGGATTCTCTGCCTCTAACCCTATTACAGGGGCTGAGTCACTGGCTTACTGGTGCTCTTCCATGCCGTCCCTAGGAGGGGTGCGTCACTTGAGTGGGTTGAGTCACTGACGTGATCTTCCTGTCCGGGTTGGCGCCCCCCCTTGGGTTGTGCCGTGGGGGAGATCTTCGTGGGCTATACTCGGTCTTGTCTCAGGATGGTAAGTTGGTGGTTGAAGATATCCCTCTAGTGGTGTGGGGGCTGTGCTTTGGCAAAGTGGGTGGGGTTATATCCTGCCTGTTTGGCCCTGTCCGGGGGTATTGACGGACAGGGCCACAGTTTCTCCCGACCCCTCCTGTCTCAGCCTCCAGTATTTATGCTGCAATAGTTTGTGTCGGGGGGCTAGGGTCAGTCTGTTATATCTGGAGTATTTCTCCTCTTATCCGGTGTCCTGTGGGAATTTAAGTATGCTCCCTCTAATTCTCTCGCTTTCTCTCTCTCTTCTCTCGGAGGACCTGAGCCCTAGGACCATGCATCAGGACTACCTGGCCTGATGACTCCTTGCTGTCCCCAGTCCACCTGGTCATGCTGCTGCTCCAGTTTCAACTGTTCTGCCTGCGGTTTTGGAACCCTGACTTGTTCACCGGATATGTTACCTTGTCACGGACCTGTTGTTTTGGACTCTCTCTCTACCGCACCTGCGGTCTCTAACTCTCTAATGATCGGCTATGAAAAGCCTACTAACATTTACTCCTGAGCTGCTGACCTGTTGCACCCTCTACAACCACTGTGATGATTATTATCTGACCCTGCTGGTCATCTATGAACGTTTGAACATCTTGGCCATGTTCTATTATAATCTCCACTCGGCACAGCCAGAAGAGGACTGGCCACCCCTCATAGCCTAGTTCCTCTCTAGGTTTCTTCCTAGATTCTGGCCTTTCTAGGGAGTTTTTCCTAGACACAGTGCTTCTACATCTGCATTGCTTGCTGTTTGGGGTTTTAGGCTGGGTTTCTGTACAACACTCTGTGACATCGGCTGATGTAAAAGGGCTTTATAAATACATTTGATTGATTGATTGGCTTGTTAAGAATGATTGAATAAGGCTTCAACCAATGACATGCTAGAGAGGGCGTGTCCCATAGTGAGATGTCGAACCAAGTTGGCTGAAAGAGAACTAGTCTGAAGGCTGCTCAAATAGCTTGGGCTGCAGGGAGCTCGTCTACTGGTAAGTTGGCTGCTTGGTCAAGAAGGGCACGATTCGGGCGTTCTGGCATGATCGCATTCCTGCAACAACCCTTCTTTATATTTATATTTATATTTATATTTCTATTAAGCTAGGACTCTTTTACACAAGCGGGAGGCGGAAATGCACCATTACGTTGGATACCAACCGTCGATAAACCCCACAGAAGAGGTTGGGGTGACAACGGTAGCTAGCTAACTAGGACCACAAATGGCTCAGCTTAAAAATGTTAGTTATGAATTTAGTGATTCCAGAGCCCTGTCGGTACCCTAGTTATTGATAAAAATGAATAAAAAAAAAACAGGCCCTATAATGAGGTACTCTATAATGTCAGGGCCCATCGAGCTTGGGTAGCAGAGCACTATAGGTCGGATGCTTGGGCTGCTGGAGGCTCGGCTGCTGGATTGACTGGGGCTGGAAGCTAGTCTGGGTCTGCTCAACTGACTTGGGCTGTTGGTATGCGTATGCTACAAAACCAAAACAGCAGATGGTCAATGCAAGCATAAATTAAAACAATATACCCCCAGTGCATTAAGGAAGAAAACCCCATAGTTTAACATTTAAGCCACAACATTTTTTATTGAAACCACTCACCATAATCTAGTGGTATTCTAGAAAAGTTATATCAATTAAGAATCAACATTTGAAATGTAATGTAAAAGACATTACCTCATACCATATCCAAAGCCTTTTGCAATTTTCTAGCAGAAGCGAGGTAGGGTGCGTTTAGACATGCAGCCCAATGCTGATATTTTTTCGCTAATGGGTATTTTTGAACAATCACATCAGAGCTGATCTGAGCTGCCTGTGTAAACACAACCTTACTTTAAACTGGTCCACCTTGAAGGCTTACCACACAACCAAAAATATCTGACCGCAATGCTTGATGCTGTGTGATTTACTGGGGCTTTTATACTGTTCCTGACAGCCATGGCGGCGGCACAGTTCAACTAGCTGATTGGAAGTGTGATCATTAGACAGACTAGTTAGGGTGAGGAGTGACAGGAGTGTTCTCTGATTGCCTTAATATAGGCTGAATTCTAAGATGCTGCCCTTGTGAGTGATCTGAAAGGATTGGAGGTGTAAGCAATGGGTGTGTTTGAGCAGTAAGGCTAACAAAGCCAACTGTAGACGAAAGTCAGACAAGTGCACTCTTGGAGGGTGGAGGAGGGGATATTTTAGGCGATTCAAGGGCTTATGAAATTTGCAATTATTTACATTTCAAATTCACATGAAAAATGAAAAAATACCATGTAGGCTAATTCATAAAATAAATACAAATCCACTGAGTTGCGAGGGCAATTTTTCATAGGAGGGCAAGTGTTTTGCCACTAGCTGACCCCTATGTATGCACGTGCCTGATCACATAACTTTTTTCCAACAAGTCATTTCGTAAAATTTCTTCCCTGCTAGAGCTGCCCCAGTCAACTGCAGATTGCTCGATTGCTTCAGCCTTACCACTCAGCCGGCCAAGCTAGCCTTCACCGAGCCAGTGTTGTACAATGCTCGCAATAGCACTAGCTAAAGGAAAGTGCTTATTTCCAGTGTGTGAGTGAGTTTCTCAGTTGTGACCAGTATAGCTCCTACTGCTTCTTATGTTTCCCCGCCAGCTGCTGTCACCGACTTGACACCGACACAAACTTGCATACTTGTGTCAACAACTGCTACCAACTAGCCAGCTAGCAAGATAGCTAGTTAGGTTGCAATGGAGCCTGCTTCGCCTAGAATAGCTAACTAACGTTTCCAGCGCTGTAGAGCTGTGTTTATTACGCTCTTGTCCGGAACAATATGTTCCAATGCGGCAATTGTTTGCTAGCGGAGGATTACAGGAATGAGGAGGCTAAGCTTAGCAAAATAATCTAAATTCTGCCAGAATTTATGGTGACAATGCAAATAGGAACTTTCTCGTTCTCAACTCCTATGGCTGGATGCCGCTTGGGCCTGATGGAATTTTCCCAGCCTTGTCATCTGTCACTATCCAAATGGCCTGTGCTAACTGGAACTTGCCTACCAAGGAAGTCGTCTCAATCTGCTTCTCCTCCTCCATCCTGTAGTGAAATAGATGTTGAACAGCAAGAATTGTTTTTGAATCAGCGCTGGTCCCATGTCTCTAGTCATGAAAACCGAAGGCAGCGGCATGCTACTAATCGGACGGGAGCGACAGTGAGAGGTTCGTAGCAGATTGACATGAGGAATAGCTTCACTGCACTGGTGCCTGCGTCTTCATCGTTGGGATTGCCTGTGTCTGCGATGGCTGTGCTGACTCCGACTACGCTGACTCCAGCAGCGGCTTCGTCGTTGAGTTTGGCTCTTTTCCCTCTCTCTGTATCTGACGGGGCACTACTTGCTGTGGGAGGTCTCGACCTATCGCCGGGAGCAGCGGGCGAACGCTATCCAGCTTTTCGTGGGCCCGTGAAAGATTCAACAAATTGTGTGAGGGGTAGGAATCGGCAGATTTCTCCATTCCCTTCTCCGGCCGTTGTAAGAGAAATGTCTCAGTCCCTGGAGAAAAAACGTTGTGCTATCCAGGAGCACGAGTACAGGACATCAATAAGCTGCTCCCAAACATTATTAGAAACATTTTGGGGGGGTAATTTCTATCCCTTTTTCTCCCCAATTTTGTGTTATCCAACTGGTAGTTACCGTCTTGTCTTATCACTGCAACTCCCGTATGGATTCGGGAGAGGCAAAGGTCGAAAGCCATGCTTCCTCCAAAACACAACCCTGCCAACCTGCACTGCTTCTTGACACACTGCTCGCTTAACCCGGAAGCCAGCCGCCCCAATGTGTCGAAGGAAACACTGTACAACTGGCGACCGTGTCAGCGCGCATGCACCCGGCCCGCCACAAGGAGTCGCTAGAGCGCGATGGGACAAGGACATCCCGGCCGGCCAAACCCTCCCCTAACCCGGACAATGCTGGGCCAATTGTGTGCCACCTCATGGGTCTCCCGGTCACGGCTGGCTACAACATAGCCCGGGATCGAACCCAGGTCTGTAGTGGCGCCTCAAGCACTGCGATGCAGTGCCTTAGACCGCTGTGCCAGTCGGGAGGCCCCTCCCAAATATTTTAAACCAGCATCAGGAAATTGAGTCTATCAGCATTCATATGGGATTCAATGACACTATGAAGGGCAGCTCAGAACAGCTGAAGATGGATTTTAAAGAACTGATTGGGTCACTGCTTGGCATCAACAAACGCCCCATAATATCTGTCCCTCTACCCTCCCTAAATCATGACATTGAACTGTTCAGCAGACTTTTAGCCCTCCATAAAAGGCTACGAGACTACTGCAGCTCTGGGTGTAACATTTAACATGATACCTTCTGGAAACAGTTTGATTTATAAGGAGGATGGGATACACCCAAATCATTTGGATTCCTGGATCCTTTCACAGCATTATAAGGCTGCGTTGAGACAATGACTTATCAATGAAGCCCAGCTCAGTTAATCCCTACCATTCTGTCGCTGAGTTGTCATAATGCTTCAGCAAATGTACATTATCCCAGGGGCGTTGGAAGTAATGTAAGTAACCTAATTTATTTCCCTCTTACTGCCCTGAATGACTCTGCTGATCCCACAGCTATTGTATGCAGTAATGTGCTATGAACCAGAGTTATACTGTTAGAAAGGAGGTGGTATGTCCTAGTAGGAAGTCCACTGTGTGCAGCTCACCCTGCACTAACATAAATAGCATGAGCATGTCTACCTCTGCTAAGCTTCCCAGTAAAGCAATGAAAACAATCAAGCATCCCAGAAAAGTGCAAAGAATTGCCCACGTTAACATATGTAGCTTAAGAAACAAGGTTCATGAAATCAATAATTTGCTAGTAACAGATGACATTCATATTCTATGAAGCTACAGTGAGGGAAAAAGTATTTGATCCCCTGCTGATTTTGTACATTGGCCCACTGACAAAGAAATGATCAGTCTATAATTTTAATGGTAGGTATATTTGAACAGTGAGAGACAGAATAACAACAAAAAAATCCAGAAAAACGCATGGGAAAAATGTTATAAATTGATTTGCATTTTAATGAGGAAAATAAGTATTTGACCCCCTCTCAATCAGAAAGATTTCTGGCTCCCAGGTGTCTTTTATACAGGCAACGAACTGAGATTAGGAGAACACTCTTAAAGGGAGTGCTCCTAATCTCAGTTTGTTACCTGTATAAAAGACACCTGTCCACAGAAGCAATCAATCAATCAGATTCCAAACTCTCCACCATGGCCAAGACCAAAGAGCTCTCCAAGGATGTCAGGGACAAGATTGTAGACCTAGACAAGGCTGGAATGGGCTACAAGACTATCGCCAAGCAGCTTGGTGAGAAGGTGACAACAGTTGGTGCGATTATTCGCAAATGGAAGAAACACAAAATAACTGTCAATCTCCCTCGGCCTGGGGCTCCATGCAAGATCTCACCTCGTGGAGTTGCAATGATCATGAGAACGGTGAGGAATCAGCGGGAGAACTACACGGGAGGATCTTGTCAATGATCTCAAGGCAGCTGGTCACCAAGAAAACAATTGGTAACACACTACGCCGTGAAGGACTGAAATCCTGCAGCGCCCGCAAGGTCCCCCTGCTCAAGAAAGCACATATACATGCCCGTCTGAAGTTTGCCAATGAACATCTGAATGATTCAGAGGACAACTGGGTGAAAGTGTTGTGGTCAGATGAGACCAAAATGGAGCTCTTTGGCATCAACTCAACTCGCCGTGTTTGGAGGAGGAGGAATGCTGCCTATGACCCCAAGAACACCATGCCCACCGTCAAACATGGAGGTGGAAACATTATGCTTTGGGGGTGTTTTTCTGCTAAGGGGACAGGACAACTTCACCGCATCAAAGGGACGATGGACGGGGCCATGTACCATCAAATCTTGGGTGAGAACCTCCTTCCCTCAGTCAGGGCATTGAAATGGGTAGTGGATGGGTATTCCAGCATGACAATGACCCAAAACACACGGCCAAGGCAACAAAGGAGTGTCTCAAGAAGAAGCACATTAAGGTCCTGGAGTGGCCTAGCCAGTCTCCAGACCTTAATCCCATAGAAAATCTGTGGAGGGAGCTGAAGGTTTGAGTTGCCAAACGTCAGCCTCGAAACCTTAATGACTTGGAGAAGATCTGCAAACAGGAGTGGGACAAAATCCCTCTTGAGATGTGTGCAAACCTGGTGGCCAACTACAAGAAACGTCTGACCTCTGTGATTGCCAACAAGGGTTTTGCCACCAAGTACTAAGTCATGTTTTGGAGAGGGGTCAAATACTTATTCCCTCATTAAAATGCAAATCAATTTATAACATTTTTCACATGTGTTTTTCTGGATTATTTTGTTGTTATTCTGTCTCTCACTGTTCAAATAATCCTACAATTAAAATTATAGACTGATCATTTCTTTGTCAGTGGGCAAACGTACAAAATCAGCAGGGGATCAAATACTTTTTTCCCTCACTGTAACTTTAAGGATACAGTGGTAGCAATACATGGTTATAAGAGCTACAGAAAAGACAGAAATGCCAAAGGTGGAGGTGTTGTCGTTTATATTCAGAACCACATTCCTGTTAAGCTTAGAGAGGATCTCATGTTAAACACTTTCGAAGTAATATGACTACAGGTTCATCTGACCTCACCTAAAGCCCATTCTGGTGGGAAGCTGCTATAGACCACCAAGTGCTCCTACACTGTCCTTCATGGTGGAGGTGGATGCTTCAGAAGTAGGTGTGGGGGCTGTCCTGTCCCAACATCAAGGTAATCCACAGAAATTGTATCCATGTGCATATTACTTCAAAAAGTTGTCTCCTGCAGAGAGGACTACGATGTTGGCTATCGAGAGCTCCTGTCGACGAAGTTGGCATTAGAAGTGTGGAGACACTGGCTGGAGGGTGCCCAGGACCCATTTATCATCCTCACCTATCATCGGAACCTGGAGTACATACGGACAGCGAGGCGACTGAACCCGCACCAAGCCAGGTGGGTCCTTTTCTTCACCACATTCGATTTCCCGCTGGCATATCGCCCAGGGTCAAAAAACATTAAAGCCGATGCCCTGTTCCATCTCTATGATTCAGGAGAGGTTCCTATCTTGAGTGCACCCATAATTACACCCTCTCGAGTCGTAGCCCCCGTGCTCTGGGATGTTGATGTGAACATTCGCCAGGTCCTGGAGAGGGAACCCGCACCTGCTAGCCTGTCCTCCTGAGCGCACCTACATTCCCACGGGGATAAGGGATCGGTTGTTGACCTGGGCGCACACAGCTATTGTCGCTGGACATCCAGGTATCACCCGAACCATTCAGTCCATCTCTGGAAAGTACTGGTGGCCTATCTTGGCGCAGGATGTCAATCGTTATGTCAACTGCTGTTCCATATGTGCCCAATCCAAATATCCCCGGAACTCTCCAGTAGAGAAATTCCTTCCCCTTTCCGTGCTTCAGCATCCCCAGTCTCATCTGTCCATTGATTTTCTCACTGATCTCCCCTCTTCTGATGGTTTTACCACCATTTTTGTGATAGTGGACAGATTCTCTAAATCATGCTGTTTCATCCCTCTCTCTGGTCTCCCTACCACTATCCAGGTTGCTGAGGCACTGTTCCAGCAGGTCATCCGGCACTATGGCCTTCCAGAGGCCATGGAAAAGCTGGGGGTCACGGTCAGCCTCACTTCCAGGTACCGGCCTCAGTCTAACGGGCAGGTGAGAGGATGAACCAGGAGCTGGGGAGTTTTCTAAGGAGCCACTGCCAGGACCGGCAGGGGATGAATACGCCCAGAATTCATTGCGACACTCTTTCACCAGGCTGACTCCCTTCCAGTGTGTTCTGGGTTATCAGCCAGCCCCTGGCTGTTTGAACTTCGAGCCAGACTGAAGCTCCTGCGGTGGACAAGTGGTTCAGGCGTGCAGAAGAGCTATGGAACGATGCCCACGTGAGACTCCAGCACGCCGTCCAGGCGTCAGAAAGAGCAGGCAGATCGCAGCCGCAGTGAGGCTCCCGTGTTCCATCCTGGTGATCGCGTCTGGCTCTCCACCAGGAACTTTCCAATCCGCCTGCCCTGTAAGAAGCTGAGTCCCCCGGTTTGGGGGGGGTACTGTTACGTCTACTCCCGTTCCGGCGCTCGACGTCTCTGGTCTACTAGCCACCGAACCTGGCAACCTGCGCCCCATCATCAGTCACACCTGAACTTCATTACTACCTTCATTACTTACTAAACTCAGCAAAAAAAGAAACGTCCCCTTTTCAGGACCCTGTCTTTCAAAGATAATTCGTAAAAATCCAAATAACTTCACAGATCTTCATTGTAAAGGGTTTAACCTCTTAGGGAGCGGTAGCCGAGGTGTCGGTTTTGGAGAGTCTGGCATGCCCAAAGTAAAATACCTGCCACTCAGGCCCAGAAACTAGGATATGCACATAATTAGTACAATTGGATAGGAAACACTGAGGTTTCTAAAACTGTTAAAAAAAATGTCTGTGAGTATAACAGAACTGATATAGCAGGCGAAAACCCGAGGAAAATCTATCCGGATTTGCTGATGACCTTTTTCTCCTGGCTGCCTATGGGATTTGCTGTTATCTAGGACTCAGACTGCAGTACCTATGGCTTCCACTGGATGTCAACAGTCTTTAGAAAGGGTTTCATGACGTTAGGTTAAATTAGAAGCCAATAAAAGAAGAATTTAGAAGTGGACCCAGGAAGTCAATAGAATGACATGCGCGTTCACGGTCTCGCGCGCTCTTTGGTTTTTTCCTTTCCTATCATTCAGGTTATAATCCGGTTGAAATATTATAGTAAATATACATAAAAGTGTACCTAAGGATACATTATAAATGATGTTTGATTTGTTTGGACAAAGTTGATAGGTATAGTTTGAACGCATACTCTTCACGGTTCAATGGGCGACTCGACGGTGGATTTTCTGAACGTAACGCGCCAACCAAACGGAGATTTATGGATATAATAAATTACTTTTTCTAACAAAAGAACCATTGGATGTCTTCCTTGGACACTTGGGATGCCCTCAGCAGAAGTTCTTCGAAAGGTAAGTGATTTGTTTTAGCTCTTATATGGATTTTGTGTGACCCGCGCTGGATATGAATTTATGCTAATGTGGAAAATATGTGAGGTGATATCCTCAAACAATCAAATGTTGTGCTTTCGCCGTAAATCCTTTTTGAAATCTGACAACGCTGTGATATTGCCAAGAATCAGAGCTTTTAATGACTATGCAACACTTGTATATTGATGAATGTTTAATAATTCAACTTTTGGATTTTGAATATGGCGCCTTACATTTCACCAGGTAGTGTCGGGAATGGGGCGCTAGTGCGCCAGCGCTCCTTAATGATGCTTAAGAGGTTAAAAGCTATTTCCCATGCTTGTTCAATGAACCATAAACAACGAATGAACATTAAGTGTTAGTGTCTTAACATGTCATTAAGACACTAACAGCTTACAGATGATAAGCAATTAAGGTCACAGTTATGAAAACTTAGGACACTAAAAAGAGGCCTTTCTAGTGACTCTGAAAAACACCAAAAGAAAGATGCCCAGGATCCCTGCTCATCTGCGTGAATGTGCCTTAGGCATGATGCAAGGAGGCATGAGGACTGCAGATGGGCAATAAATTGCAATGTCCGTATTGTGAGACGCCTAAGACAGCCCTACAGGGAGACAGGACAGACAGCTGATCGTCCTCGCAGTGGCAGACCACGTGTAACAACACCTGCACAGGATCGGTACATCCGAACATCACACCTGCGGGACAGGTACAGGATGGCAACAACAACTGCCCAAGTTACACCAGGAATGCACAATCCCTCCATCAGTGCTCAGACTGTCTGCAATAGGCTGAGAGAGGCTGGACTGAGGGCTTGTAGGCCTGTTGTAAGGTATGTCCTCACCAGACATCACCGGCAACAACGTCAGCTATGGGCACAAACCCACCGTCGCTGGACTAGACAGGACTGGCAATTGTGCTCTTCACTGACGAGTCGCGGTTTTGTCTCACCAGGGGTGATGGTCGGATTCGTGTTTATTGTCGAAGGAATGAGCGTTACACCGAGGCCTATACTCTGGAGCGGGAGGTGGAGGGTGGAGGGTCCGTCATGGTCTGGGGCGGTGTGTCACAGCATCATCGGACTGAGCTTGTTGTCATTGCAGGCAATCTCAACGCTGTGCGTTACAGGGAAGACATCCTCCTCCCTCATGTGGTACCCTTCCTGCAGGCTCATCCTGACATGACCCTCCAGCATGACAATGCCACCAGCCATACTGCTCGTTCTGTGCGTGATTTCCTGCAAGACAGGAATGTCAGTGTTCTGCCATGGCCAGCGAAGAGCCCGGATCTCAATTCCATTGAGCACGTCTGGGACCTGTTGGATCGGAGAGTGAGGGCTAGGGCCATTCCCCCCAGAAATGTCGGGGAACTTGCAGGTGCCTTGGTGGAAGAGTGGGGTAACATCTCACAGCAAGAACTGGCAAATCTGGTGCAGTCCATGAGGAGATGCACTGCAGTACTTAATGCAGCTGGTGGCCACACCAGATACTGACTGTTACTTTTGATTTTGACCCCCCCTTTGTTCAGGGACACATTATTACATTTCTGTTAGTCACATGCCTGTGGAACTTGTTCAGTTTATGTCTCAGTTGTTGAATCTTGTTATGTTCATACAAATATTTACACATGTTAAGTTTGCTGAAAATAAATGCAGTTGACAGTGAGAGGAGTTTATTTATCTAGCACTCTGTTTTGTCAGTCATCAGGAAGTATTTTTTTTTTTTCCCATGTCAGATGCTTCTCTTGTTGTGTATTGTCCCGTGTTCGTTATCATTAAACTCACTAACTGCACCTGCTTCCTGACTCCCTGCGTCTGCGTTACAGTGCTAATAGTCAGTATCAGGATAACATTTTTGAAATGCTCGATAATGTACAGTGCCTTGCAAAAGTATTCACCCCCCTTGGTGTTTTTCCTATTTTGTTGCATTACAACCTGTAATTTAAATTGATTTTTATTTGGATTTCATGTAGTTGACAAAATTGGTGAAATGAAAAGAATTATTTGTTTCAAAAAATTCTAAAAAATAAAAAATGGAAAAGTGGTGCTTGCATATGTATTGACCCCCTTTGCTATGAAGCCCCTAGATAAGATCTGGTGCAACCAATTACCTTCAGAAGTCACATAATTAGTTAAATAAAGTCGACCTGTGTGCAATCTAAGTGTCACATGATCTGTCACATGATCTCAGTATATATACACCTGTTTTGAAAGGCCCCAAAGTCTGCAACACCACTAATTAAGGGGCACAACCAAGCAAGCAGCACTATGAAGACCAAGGAGCTCTCCAAACAGGTCAGGGACAAAGTTGTGGAGAAGTACAGATCAAGGTTGGGTTATAAAAAAATATTTGAAACTTTGACCTTCCCACGGAGCACCATTAAATCCGTTATTAAAAAATGTAAAGAATATGGCACCACAACAAACCTGCCAAGAGAGGGCCGCCCACCAAAACTCACGGACCAGGCAAGGAGGGCATTAATCAGAGAGGCAACAAAGAGACCAAAGATAACCCTGAAGGAGCTGCAAAGCTCCACAGCGGCGATTGGAGTACCTGTCCATAGGACCACTTTAAGCTGTACACTCCACAGAGCTGGGCTTTACGGAAGAGTGGCCAGAAAAAAATCCATTGCTTAAAGAAAAAAATAAGCAAACATGTTTGGTGTTCGCCAAAAGGCATGTGGGAGACTCCCCAAACAAATGCTATGTCTGGCGCAAACCCAACACCTCTCATCACCCTGAGAACACCATCCCCACAGTGAAGCATGGTGGTGGCAGCATCATGCTGTGTGGATGTTTTTCATCGGCAGGGACTGGGAAACTGGTCAGAATTGAAGGAATGATGGATGGCGCTAAATACAGGGAAATTCTTGAGTGAAACCTGTTTCAGTCTACCAGAGATTTGAGACTGGGATGGAGGTTCACCTTCCAGCAGGACAATGCATACTGCTAATGCATACTGCTAATGCAACACTCGAGTGGTTAAAGGGGAAACATTTACATGTCTTGGAATGGCCCAGTAAAAGCCCAGACCTCAATCCAATTGAGAATCTGTGGTATGACTTAAAGATTGCTGTACACCAGTGGAACCCCTCCAACTTGAAGGAGCTGGAGCGGTTTTGCCTTGTAGAATGGGCAAAAATCTCAGTGGCTAGATGTGCCAAGCTTATAGAGACATACCCCAAGAGACTTGCAGCTGTAATTGCTGCAAAATGTGACTCTACAAAGTATTGACTTTGGGGGGGGTGAATAGTTATGCACGCTCAAGTTTTGTCTTATTTCTTGTTTGTTTCACAATAAAACATATTTCGCATCTTCAAAGTGGTAGGCATGTAGTGTAAATCAAATGACACAAACCCACCAAAGATCCATTTTAATTCCAGGTTGTAAGGCAACAAAATAGGAAAAATGCCAAGGGGGGGTGAATACTTTCACAAGCCACTGTATGTGATATCTACAGAGGTTTATTTTCTGGGTGATTTAAATATTGAATGGCTTTCATTCAAGCTGCCCACTCAAGAGAATGTTTCAAACTGTAACTAGTGCCTGCAACCTGGTTCAGGTTATCAATCAACCTACCAGGGTAGTTACAAAAGGCACAGGAATGAAATCATCAACATGTATTGATCACATCTTTACTAATGCTGCAGAAATTTGCTTTAAAGCAGTATCCAAATCCATTGGATGTACTGATCACGATATAGTAGGGATCACAATATAGTAGCCATATCTAGGAAAACCAAAGTTCAAAAGGCTGGGCCTAATATAGTGTATAAAAGGTCATACAATAAGTTTTGTAGTGATTCCATGTTGTTGATGTAAAGAATATTTGTTGGTCCATGGTGTGTAATAAGGAGTAACCAAACGCTGCACTTACACATTTATGAAAATGCTTATCCCAGTTACTAATAAGCATGCACCCATTAAGAAAATGACTAAAAACTGTTAAATCCCTGTGGACTGATGAGGAATTGAAAAATTGTATGGTTGAGAGGGATGACGCAAATGGAAAGGCAAATAAGTCTGGCTGCACAACCAATTGGAAAACATTCTACAAATTGAGAAATCATGTGACTAAACTGAAGAAAAATAAACTGCACTATGAAACTAAGATAAATGAATGAAATTTTGGGCAAAAAGGCAAACAGCTCCATCATTGATTGAATCAGATGGCTCATTCATCACAAAACTCACTGATATTGCCAATTATTGGTCTTTTACCAAATAGGACCATCTTCTGTATATCACCCTACCTTGTCACAACACAACTGATTGGCTTAAACGCATTAAGAAGGAAAGAAATTCCACAAATTAACTTTTAACAAGGCACACCTGTTAATTGAAATGCATTCCAGGTGACTACCTCATGAAGCTGATTGATAGAATCTTAAGAGTGTGCAAAGCTATCATAAAGGCAAAGGGTGGCTACTTTGAAGAATCTAAAATCTAAAACATATTTAGATTTGTTGAACAATTTTTTGGTTACTATATGATTCCATATGTGTTATTTCATAGTTGTTATGTCTTCACTATTCACTGTTAAAAATAAAGAAAACCCCTTGAGTAGGTGTGAGTAGGTGTGTCCAAACTTTTGACTGGTACTGTATATCTGACCAAATTATGAAAGACAAGCATTGTAATTTTGAATTCTGTAAAATTAGTGTGGAAGAAGTGAAACAATTGTTGTCTATAACAATAACAAGCCACCGGGGTCTGACAACTTGTAAAATTACTGAGAATAATACCAGATGATATTGCCACTCCTTTTGCCATATCTTCAATTTAAGCCTACTAGAAAGTGTGTGCCCTCAGGCCTGGAGGGAAGCAAAAGTCATTCTGTTATCTAAGAATAGTAAAGCCTGGCTGGCTCAAATAGCTGACCAATCAGCCTGTTACCAACCCATAGTAAACGTTTGGAATAAATTGTGTCTGACCAGATACAATGCTATTTTACAGTAAACAAATTGACAACAGACTTTCATCACGCTTATATGGAAGAACATTCAACAAGCACAGCATTTGATTGGCTGAGAGAAATTGATGATAAAAAGATAGTGGGGGCTGTTTTGTTAGACTTCAGTGCGGCTTTTGACATTATAGATCATAGTCTGCTGCTGGAAAAACGTATGTTTACCTGTCTAACAGAGCCTGTTAATGGAAGCCTCCCCTACATAATCCAGGTAGAATCAGGAATTCCCCAGGGCAGCTGTCTTGGCCTCTTTACTTTTTTCAATCTTTACTAACGACGTGCCACTGGCTTTGAGTAAAGCCAATGTGTCTATGTATGCCGATAACTCAACACTATACATGTCAACTACTACAGCGACTGAATTTACTGCAACACTTAACAAAGAGTGTCAGTTAGTTTCAGAATGGGTGGCAAGGAACAGGTTAGTCCTACATTTTTAAAAAACTAAAAGCATTGAATTTGGGACAAATCATTCACTAAACTCTAAACCTCAACTAAATCTTGTATTGAAAAATGTGGAAATTGAGCAAGTTGGGGTGACTAAACTGCTTGGAGTAATCCTGGATTGTAAACTTTGGATTGTAAAACATATTGATACAACAGTAGCTAAGATGGGGAGAAGTCTGTCCATAATAAAGCACAGCTGTGCCTTCTTAACAGCACTATCAACAAGGCAGGTCCTACAGAACCTAGTTTTGTCGCACCTGGACTACTGTTCAGTCGTGTGTTCAGTCGTAAGGCTGTTACGTTACAGCCTTATTCTAAAATGTATATATTTTTTGAATCCTCATCAATCTACACGCAATACCCCATAATGACAATGTGAAAACAGGTTTTACGAAATGTTTGCAAATGTATTAAAAATAAGAAACATAAATATCTTATTTACATGTATTCAGACCCTTTGCTATGAGACTCGAAATTGAGCTCAGGTGCATCCTGTTTCCATTGAACATTTTCTTAAACTTGATTGGAGTCCACCTGTGGTAAAAATTCAATTGATTGGACATGATTTGGAAAGGCACACACCTGTTCATATGAGGTCCCACAGTTGACAGTGCATTTCAGAGCAAAAACCAAGCCATGAGGTCGAAGGAATTACGAGACAGGATTGTGTCAAGGCACAGAGCTGGGGAAGGGTACCAAAATACTTCTGCAGCCTTGAAGGTCCCCAAGAACACAGTGACCTACATAATTCTTAAGTGGAAGAAGTTTGAAACCACCCAGGCTCTTTCTAGAGTTGGCTACCCAGCCAAACTGAGCAAATCAGGGGAGAAGGGCCTTGGTCAGGGAGGTGACCAAGAACATGATGGTCACTCTGACAGAGCTCCAGAGTTCCTCTGTGGAGATGGGAGAATCTGCCAAAAATACACCTAAAGGACTCTCAAGACCATGAGAAACAAGATTCGCTGGTCTGATGAAACCAAGATTGAACTCTTTGGCTTAAATACCAAGCGTTATGTCTGGAGGAAACCTTGCACCATCTCTACGGTGAAGCATGGTGGTGGCAGCATCATGCTGTGGGGATGTTTTTCAGCGGCAGGGACTGAGAGAGTCAGGATCGAGGGAAAGATGAACGGAGCAAAGTACAGAGATCCTCGATGGAAACTTGCTCCAGAGCACTCAGGACCTCAGACTGGGTCGAAGGTTCACCTTCCAACAGGACAACGACCCTAAGCACACAGCCAAGACTACGCAGCAGTAGCTGCGGGACAAGCCTTGAGTTGCTCATCCAGAGCCCGGACTTGAACCCAATCTAACATCTCTGGAGAGACCTGAAAATAGCTGTGCAGCGACACTCCCAGTCCAACCTGACAGAGCTTGAGAGGATCTGCAGAGAATGGGAGAAATGCACCAAATACAGGTGTGCCAAGCTTGTAGTGTGCTACCCAAGACTCAAGGCTGTAATCACTGCCAAAGGTGCTTCAACAAAGTACTGAGTAAAGGGTCTCAATACTTATGTAAATGTGATATTTCAGTTTTGTATTTTTAATACACTGCTCAAAAAAATAAAGGGAACACTTAAACAACACAATGTAACTCCAAGTCAATCACACTTCTGTGAAATCAAACTGTCCACTTAGGAAGCAACACTGATTGACAATACATTTCACATGCTGTTGTGCAAATGGAATAGACAACAGGTGGAAATTATAGGCAATTAGCAAGACACCCCCAATAAAGGAGTGGTTCTGAAGGTGGTGACCACAGACCACTTCTCAGTTCCTATGCTTCCTGGCTGATGTTTTGGTCACTTTTGAATGCTGGCGGTGCTTTCACTCTAGTGGTAGCATGAGACGGAGTCTACAACCCACACAAGTGGCTCAGGTAGTGCAGCTCATCCAGGATGGCACATCAATGCGAGCTGTGGCAAGAAGGTTTGCTGTGTCTGTCAGCGTAGTGTCCAGAGCATGGAGGCGCTACCAGGAGACAGGCCAGTACATCAGGAGACGTGGAGGAGGCCGTGGGAGGGCAACAACCCAGCAGCAGGACCACTACCTCCGCCTTTGTGCAAGGAGGAGCACTGCCAGAGCCCTGCAAAATGACCTCCAGCAGGCCACAAATGTGCATGTGTCTGCTCAAACAGTCAGAAACAGACTCCATGAGGGTGGTATGAGGGCCCAACGTCCACAGGTGGGGTTGTGCTTACAGCCCAACACCGTGCAGGACGTTTGGCATTTGCCAGAGAACACCAAGATTGGCAAATTCGCCACTGGCGCCCTGTGCTCTTCACAGATGAAAGCAGGTTCACACTGAGCACGTGACAGACGTGACAGAGTCTGGAGACGCCGTGGAGAACGTTCTGCTGCCTGCAACATCCTCCAGCATGACCGGTTTGGCGGTGGGTCAGTCATGGTGTGGGGTGGCATTTCTTTGGGGGGCCGCACAGCCCTCCATGTGCTCGCCAGAGGTAGCCTGACTCCCATTAGGTACCGAGATGAGATCCTCAGACCTCTTGTTAGACCATATGCTGGTGCGGTTGGCCCTGGGTTCCTCCTAATGCAAGACAATGCTAGACCTCATGTGGCTGGAGTGTGTCAGCAGTTCCTGCAAGAGGAAGGCATTGATGCTAAGGACTGGCCCGCCCGTTCCCCAGACCTGAATCCAATTGAGCACATCTGGGACATCATGTCTCGCTCCATCCACCAACGCCACGTTGCACCACAGACTGTCCAGGAGTTGGCGGATGCTTTAGTCCAGGTCTGGGAGGAGATCCCTCAGGAGACCATCCGCCACCTCATCAGGAGCATGCCCAGGCGTTGTAGGGAGGTCATTCAGGCACGTGGAGGCCACACACACTACTGAGCCTCATTTTGACTTGTTTTAAGGACATTACATCAAAGTTGGATCAGCCTGTAGTGTGGTTTTCCACTTTAATTTTGAGTGTGACTCCAAATCCAGACCTCCATGGGTTGATAAATTTGATTTCCATTGATAATTTTTGTGTGATTTTGTTGTCAGCACATTCAACTATGTAAAGAAAAAAAGTATTTAATAAGATTATTTCATTCATTCAGATCTATGATGTGTTATTTTAGTGTTCCCTTTATTTTTTGAGCAGTGTACATTTGAAAAAAATTCTGAAAACCTGTTTTTCCTTTGTCATTATGGGGTATTGTGTGTACATTTGAGGGGTAAAAAAACTATATAATACATTTTAGAATAAGGATGTAACGTAACAAAATGTGAAAAAAGTGAAGGGGTCTGAATACTTTCCGAATGCACTGTATGGAGTAAAAAGTACATTATTTTCTTTAGGAATGTAGTAGAGTAAAAGTAAAAGTTGTAAAAAATATAAATAGTAAAGTACAGATACCCCAAAAAACGACTTAAGAAGTACTTTAAAGTATTTTAACTTCAGTACTCTACACCACTGATTAATTTACAAGCATTGTGTCCATAGTTCCTGGGAGGGGGAAATGTGTGATTCATACATTGAAATTGTATTGAAACAGGAGGACCAGTAGGGAGCACCCTTCCCTCTCTGTAAGTAAATAAAAAAATGTACTGTATTTCCAAATGTGAACTATTGTCAAGTAGAGGCAATACAGAGATAATAAAGAATGAATTAGATAAGAAAATGTATCAATACACCACTCAATAGATGGTAAAAGTATTTTTATTAAATAAACAATAAATTACTATAAATAATACATGAATATATAAATAACGAATGCAATACTGAAATGACAGCTCAGCGTATCACAACAACTTTTAAGAAAAATGGGTTTTAAATGAAACAATAATAGGAAATTCACAGCCAAAAAATGTCACTGCTGTTTTTAAGAGATGTGAAATGATTTGAGTTACGGTAGTTTTAGTGATGCATTGTTATTAGTTGGTTGATGTACGGTTGGTTGATGTACACACCACGTTCAAAAATGGTTAATATATTGAAATTACTGTGCATTGATATGCGAGCTGGGGATATCCTTAAACGAAAATGACAGGAGGACTAGGAGGGATGTTTCCTGACATGCACACATAAAAACATTGTCTAGAAACAAGAGTGAGAATTGTTTTTTTGTATTATTTACATTCTTCCTTGAAAAAACGTCTTCACTAATACCACACTAATGATATACAACTACACATTTCCAAACGTTAGACACCAAATTGAGTCACTTCTCACTCACACACACACACAAACACACACACGCTGTATGATTGTATAAAATGTTTGCAGGGAAACCCCTTTTAGGATACAGTTTAGATCAAAAGTGAATTGTTTGATAAATATAGTGAAACTTAATTGTTTGTAGGCTACTTCTGGAATACCTGTGCTCTATCGAAGGGTGATTTCCATAAGAAACCTTGGTAAACAATACCACGTCATAACTGATCGGTTATATTTGGAATGATTACTCTGGTAATGGAGGACTTCTTGTAAACATGCACTGGGCATGGGTCACCAGATGAAGTGGAGGGAGTGAATAGGAGAGGGAAGTAAACCATAGAGATAGATACAGGTCTAAAAAGAGACATCAATCTAAGTCTATGAGTAAACCATTTCCTGTCACAGGGTGAGTATGTGCAGGGAAGCACTGCCCTCGGGTGGCAGAAAGAAGGAAAGCCGGCGGCCCAGTATTAAAGGGAATTGGCACTTCACTTTGACATCAGAGCTTTCAAAAAAGCCCACAAAAGTTGTGAATGGCAAAGAACATTTCAGACTGTGATTTCTATATTTTTGTGCAATTTAAAGATAAAGTGACAAAATAGCTATATTGTAAATAAATAAAGCCCTTTGTCAATTTATAGTTACGTCACAATGCTTCCGTGGAAGTTGAGGTGCTCATTTACCAGCCCCTTCATAAAGTATTTAAGCACAAAATAAATTCTTATAGTGGCAGCTACATAACATACTGTATACTTACAGGGTAAGGATGAGTAGAGCACATGGCGAGCGGAAAAAGGAAATCCATTTTTTATGAATAAAGGGAATTCCCCTCGAATTTGAAGTCCTTCATTTGATTCATTCCCTTCAATCCCAAAATGCTTTGGGTTGCAGATTTAGCTGGGGGTGGCGGATGGGGTCTTCCTTGGGTCTTCCTGCGGGGGGCGGCGGATGGGTTCTTCCTGGGGCATACATCTACACATCTATATTATAACAAAAATGACAAAATAAATTTGCAGTGGCGGCCACTATTTATTGCGCCGCTGCTAAATGCATATAGGGGAAACACTGGGGTTGGCCTTGTTTTGGATTGCAGGATCAAAGGTTAATCCCAGGTGTAACTGGGATGTGAGTGTGGGTGGTTTAGGACGATGGGCGGAGGAAAGGGAGACGTAGGATGTGTTTTGGAATGAAAGCTCTCCTAACATGATATTTTGAGTGACAATGAATTCCACATCTATAATGTTCTCCAAAGCATGCAGTGATGCTCATATCACAACATAGATTTGTCTATCAATATCTTTTGATCTCTCTGTTTATCTCTCTCTTTCCTTCATCCCTAGTCCTACATTTAAAGGTTGCTCTCTTGAGTGTTGTTGGCCGAGATGGGGTGCAGACCTCCGTTGTCGTTGAGTCTCCTGGCGCGGTAGGTTTCATAGTGGATGTTGTGGGTGACTTCCTTCAGGTCCTGGAGGTGAGACCTGGGAGGGAGAGTGGAGAGAGGGCGGACATTAGCTGATAGCTACATACAGGTGGATTTGGTCACTAAAGTCAACTTCAAAGCCATAAGAAACTCATCTGTAATTGTATTGTAAGAATAGTGTAGGGTTGCCGTCTTTCGGATGGGACGTTAAACGGGTGTCCTGACTCTCTGTGGTCACTAAAGAGCCCATGGCACATATCGTAAGAGTAGGGGTGTTAACCCCGGTATCCTGGCTAAATTCCCAAGCTGTCCCTCATACCATCACGGTCACCTAATCATCCCCAGCTTACAATTGGCTCATTCATCCCCCTCCTCTCCCCCTGTAACTATTTCCCAGGTCATTGCTGTAAATGAGAATGTTCTCAGTGAACTTACCTGGTAAAATAACGATATATAAATAAATAAAAGCTATAAAGCATTAGTAAAAGATAGATCAATGTACGATTGATTGCTTTACCTGATGAGGAAATCTCGTAGCAGAGCAAATTCGCAGTGATTGGGATTTTCAACTGCAACAAAATACAAGAAAGATTTGTCATAAAAAAATGTTTAATCACATTTGCTTCACATGTCTGAGCCTGGGCCCAATTACAGTATAACAACCTCCATAAATCCATTCCCTCTGCCTCTCTGAGGAGAAAGGTCAACATAATACGCTTGGCATTAATATAGGACCTAATTAATTATATTGAGGTTAGAAATAAACCTACCTTCTACCACACCCCAGGCTGTCTTCCTCCCCAGAACCCGTTTGCCGTTTACTTGGTACTCCTTGTCGCTGCCCACCACTGCAAAGGGCATGGCCTCCTGTGAACAGACTCGTTTAAACAGGGTTCAATTGGACGAGGAAAACATAAAAATGTACGAATCCCGTGCAATAGACTGGAGTTATTATTCTTCTGAGGAGGGGTGTCAGAAAGAGAGCTAAAATGACAAAGAACCAAAAATAGAATGAGAGAAATAGTCTGATATTCAAATGAAATTAATTTAAATATTTGAATTGCCTAATAATTTTGGAAATCGCTATTTTGCATGCTCATACCATTGAGGCATGGGAGAAAAAGAGGGAAAGGTACAGATGTATCTCGTGTTCACTTTATTCCACTTGAGAGGAAGAGTATTAGGGAGACATAGTCAATTGAAGTGACTGAGTCCTTTACAGTATGATGTAAGGTCGTGGATTTCAAAAATTGGAACAGAGGCCCTTACCCTAATCTTGTCATTTTCATTCTTATCCTCCATATCATCGTCAAACTCATTCTGCGGGTAGTACTCAATACCATACGTCTCCAGCTCCTTCCTCACCTAAGGGACGAAGAGGAGGCAGAGGTTACATATCATAATGTGCACTAGAATAATGTGTTCCCTCATGACTTGGTTATCCATAACAAGTTCTACCATGACTTCTATCTAGACCAGGGATATTCAACCTGGGGTCCGCGGCCCCTAGTACTGCTGTGGGTCCTCGAAAATATAGATACAAAAAGCTCCAAAGAGCTCTATTTTCATGTCATCCAACAAATCTAAACGCATGGAGTTTACTCACCGGCATTGGTACTTGGATTGGAACTGGTGCTTTGGTCAGATGACATGAAAATTGTGCTCTTTGGTCACGCACACCAGTGGTGGGTTTGGTGTCTAAAAAAGAATGCATAAGCAGAAAAGAACCCCATACCTACTGTAAAATATGGTTGTAGATCTTTGATGTTATGGGGCTATTTTGCTTCCACTGGTCCTGGGGCCCTTGTTAAGGTCAACAGCATCATTAACTTTACCGAGTACCAGGACATTTTTGCCAAAAACATCAAAATCCACAAAGAAATGGTTAATTGGCCACAAAATCATAATTTTGCAATGGCAGCCTCAGTCTCCCGGACTTGAAACCCATTCAAAATCTGTGGTTTGAATTGAAGAGGGCAGTCTATAAGCGCAGACAAAAGTTATCAAGGATTCGGGAGGATTCTATATAGAGGAATGGTCTAAGATCCCTTCCAATGTGTTCTCCAACTTATAAAACATTTTGGAAAAAGGCTCAGTTATCCTCACAAGGTGAGGTATTAAAAAGTATTGAAAACAGGGGTGTCAATAATTTCGACCAGTACCTTTTTGAGAAGAAAAGTATAACTTTCACATTTTTGCTGATCTTTAACAAGGGTATAAATAATTTCAGACCCCAATGTATATAAAAAAGTGAAACAATATATGTTTTATTCCAATGTTTTTATGAATATCGTTAGCGAAACAGAATCTTTTTTTATTGTTTATTACATATCTACAGTAGAAAAGAGGAACATATCTTCTTTGTCAACATTATTTCTCAACTCCTAATTTTGAGCTAATTACACCCATTGGGGCTAATTACACTCGCAAGTACCGGTTGCAGCAAGTGCCATTGGTAAGCTTTCTTGACATGGACATACATTTTTGCCAACACATGGCAAACCTTTGTTTAACCAGCTAAACAGCTACTACTAGCAAAAATTGTATTTGAAGTTACATTTTTAGCTAATAGGCTATGTTAGATTTTACACCAGGGGTCTCCAACCTTTTCTAGCATGAGCTACTTAAAAAAAAAAAAAAAAAATTGCGAGCTACTCATTTCTTTCTAGCTTTCAAATAGGCACATTCTTCTCTTCTCCCCTACACGTCTTACCCAGGTCCTTAGTGTACAAGAGAAAGTAGTGTACTAAGTCAAACGTTTGGACACACCTACTCATTCCAGGGTTTTTCTTTATTTTTACTATTTTCTACATTGTAGAATAATAGTGAAGACATTTTATATTTGAGATTCTTCAAAGTAACCACCCTTTGACTTGTTGAAAGCTTTGCACACTCTTGGCATTCTCTCAACCAACTTCATGAGGTAGTCACCTGGAACACATTTCAATTAACTGGTGTGCCTTGTTAAAAGTTAATTTGTGGAATTTCTTTCCTTCTTAATGCGTTTAAGCCAATCAGTTGTGTTGTGACAAGATCAGGTTGGTATACAGAAGATGGCCCTATTTAGTAAAATAAAAGTCCATATTATGGCAAGAACTGGTCAAATAAGCAAAGAGAACCAACAGTCCATCATTACTTTTTAAAATTATTTATATTATTATTTATATTAAATTTCAAGAACTTTGAAAGTTTCTTCAAGTGCAGTCGCAAAAACCATCAAGCGCTTTGATTAAACTGGCACTCATGAGGGCCACCACAGGAAAGGAAGACCAAGAGTTACCTCTGATGCAGAGGATAAGTTCATTAGAATTACCAGCCTCAGAAATCAGCAACTAACTGCACCTCAGATTGCACCTCACAGAGTTCAAGTAACAGACACATCTCAACATCAACTGTTCAGAGGAGACTGCGTGAATCAGGCCTTCATGGTCGAATTGCTGCAAAGAAACCACTACTAAAGGAGACCAATAAGAAGAAGAGACTTGCTTGGGCCAAGAAACACGAGCAATGGACATTAGAGTAGGTGAACGGATGATCTCTGCATGTGTGGTTCCCACCATGAAGCATTGAGGACGAGGTGTGATGGTGTGGGGGTGCTTTGCTGGTGACACTGTCTGTGATTTGTTTAGAATTCAAGGCACACTTAACCAGCATTGTTACCACAGAATTCTGCAGCGATACGCCATCCTATCTGGTTTGCACTTAGTGGGGCTATCATTTGTTTTTCAACAGGACAATGACCCAACACACCTCCAGGCTGTGTAAGGGCTATTTGACCAAGAAGGAGAGTGATGGAGTGCTCAGCATATGTGGGAACTCCTTCAGGACTGTTGGAAAAGCATTCCAGGCGAAGCTGGTTGAGAGAATGCAAAGAGTGTGCAAAGCTGTCATCAAGGCAAAGGGTGGCTACTTTGAAGTATCTCAAATATAAAATCTATTGTTTAACACTTTTTTGGTTATTACATGATTCCATGTGTTATTTCATAGTTTTGATGTCTTCACTATTATTCTACAATGTAGAAAATAGTACAAATAAAGGGAAACCCTTTAATGAGTAGGTGTGTCTGGTACTGTACTTACTCATGATAAACAGTGCTTCTGCCAGGTAAGCCTACTTTGCAGTTAACATTTAATTGAGAAGGTTTTAGGACAGGTATTTCTGTCTACCAACAAGACGGTGATCACAATAACTGGCAAAACCCAAAGTGATAAACAAACGTGCGCATCACATAGACAGACGGGCAATATTGCTGGAAATGAATTGGCAGATATTGTGTCAGGTTTGGCTTTTTAACCCAATAGTGGCTAACCAGGGGTGGGATAATGTCCATGTTGATTAGATAGTAGCTGAGAGAGCTTGCGATGTCTGATAATTGTGAGATTTGTTTATGACAGTTTGCGGTGGAACGCACCTGAAAATTGCATGTACTTTCAGAATTGTTTGGTGAGCTACTCATTGGTGGGCTGTGAGCTACTGGTAGCTCACGATTGGGGACCCCTGTTTTACACTCTTCCAATTATAATGTGGGGATGTCAAAATAATGAAAAACTATCTACCAAATCTATTCATTTTAAAATGTTGATTACTTCTTGCCATTGTCAATCACCTGATGATACAACTTGTTTTGCTATGATGAGGGTCCCTGGGTAGCTGGTTTGCCTGGGCTGGGGTCCCTGGTCGAAGACCCCTGATCTAGACTGTAGTTACACATAAACAGTATCATTCATAAAGGTCTCTCCCTGATACATGGCTGCTGTCTCCTTTGATGCCATAGAAGTCAACAGCCATCTATTAGGGTTAATCAAGGTCAAGGGTCAAGGTCTCTCTTCCCTCACCCTATGTTTGAACTCATTCTTCTCGTCAGGGGTCATGGTGTCAGACTTGGCGATGACGGGGATGATGTTCACCACACGACTTAGGTGCTTCATAAACTCAATGTCCAGCTGTCGAAGACTGAGAGAGAGAGAGAGAGAGAGAGAGAGAGAGACAAAGAGAGACATTACTTTGTCAGCTGGGATAGAAACTATTAGCAATCCTATAGCAGGGCTGGCATGCATTCGGGATTCTACAACCAGGATTGCATGCAGTGAACAAATCTTTTCAAAGGCTTCCCATTTTCAACCCAAAACCCAGTCATTTCAGAACAGTTCTTTGTCTGTCTCCGACTTTAGGACAGATACAGGCTCATTGAACAACAGTTCTGTCCCTGATTGAGGTCCTTGGGCGTAGGTGACAGCACAGAAAACATCCCGTTAACAGAAAACATCCCGTTAGTCGCAATGATCAACGCAAGAAAAAGAACATGGCACACAAAACTGTTTATATAAAGAGCAATTTCCCAGTTCAGATGAGTTGGCTTCATCTGTTGGAGCGAACCAGGTTGCCTGGCTGTGTTGTGATGTAGCTCAAGGATGTGTTTAGATCTCAAATTAAATGTCAGCGCAGCTGGAAGTAAACTCATTAGAAATTAGATAGAGAACTGAGGGAGAGTCTGTGTGTGAGCGTGAGCGCCCATGCATGCGTGCGCACGTGAACGTCAATCAGATATCAATGAGAGATACTAGGAAGTGGATGTAACTCGTGCATAAATTTGAGTATGTTCTAAATTAGGACATTTCTATTTCTGAATCACATGATGTATTTTTAACTCACGAGTGCCCAGTTGGGGAGATAAAGTAGAGGCAGCAGTGAACTCTGGTGTCAGGGATTCGCTTCTTTCGAGCAATATTGACCTCTTCCTTCAGGAACTTCTCATACTGCTCGTTGATGTACTTGGAGATGGGATCCCAGCTGCAGATGGATGGAACGTTAGGAATGTACAGTATAAATACACACAAAACCGTTATAGCAGTGGTGGGTAGTTGTGTACGGTCAGGATAAGGAGAATGTACCGTATGTAAAAATCTTTTATAGTTTGGCAGTTCTAATTCTATCTGAATTATATGCATGGTTGAATCTAAATCCTACGCATGTCATTGTGCTTAACTAATTGAAAAATGAAGTGACCCCAAACAAAAAATAGACTGTGTAAGCGCACAACAATGAACATTTCTCCCACATACTCACCAGTTTTCATTGTTGATCTGATCACCAAAACCTGGTGTGTCGATTACTGTCAACTTCATCTTCACTCCTCCCTCCTCAATCACTGCAACATTCAATTACCACATTCAATACAGCATTCATACTGTAAGTACTTTTGTCAAAATCAGGTGACAAAAAGTTAAACACGCAAGAAAGTAGTCAATAAATGATATGTACGTTTTCCTTGTCTCATAGAAAGGGATTTTCTTTGATGTCAATGAGGATGACAAATGTGCAACGATGGAGAAATAAAGCTAGGAGTACAGTGTTTTTGGCCAGACAGAAAAAGACAGAAGCTCTTCTCTGCCTCTGTGTCTGTCTGGGATGCCAGGTGGGCTGCATGTGCCAGCTGTGCCAGTCTAAGACACCTCAGGGCATATTCTGTCAAGTCTTTCTATGCCCGTGGCTCTGCGCATGGCAGTGCAACACTGCAGCCCCTGCAGTCAACACAACCTAGTGTATGGTTCTAAATGCCATCACTACAACATTATAACATGAATTGGCCTCTGAAAGCTAACCAAACAACCGGACCAAGCAAATGACAGCTCTAATCAAATATCAACAGTAGAAGATACACACATACTCACACACAAACACTCTCACGCACGCACGCACGCACGCACACTCTATCCCTCTCTCTCTTGCTCACACACACACACTCTATCCCTCTCTCTCTTGGTCACACACACACATAGAGCTTAGAGAAGATGTCTCTCTCACCGTGGGACACAGCCTTGATCTCCACTGTCTTGGGGATCTTATGCTCGCCGCCCCATCCTGAGCTCCACCTGCTGACCTGGGACTTGAACAGCGTGTTGACCAATGTTGACTTCCCCAGACCGCTGTGACCTGAGAGAGAGAGGGTGGAGGGAGAGCATGGTTTAAGGCATGATGTTGTTGAGGAAGAGAGACAGAACAAGGGAGAGGCACGACTTCATTTCATGTTTCATGTCTGCGTTTGCTAGCACACCATGGGTTCACGTACTCTTCAGAAAGACACTAAATACAATCATACCAGACACAAACAGAAGAGATTGTCCTTCCTTACTTACCCACTATCATAATATTGAAGTCGAAACCAGCCTTCATGGTCTTCTTCCTCATCTGCTCGATGATGGTGTCAATCCCAATGTATCCCAGCAACGTGGATCCACCGCCCGAGTGTCCCAACCCTGGAATTCGATCAACTCCGACCCCGCCACCTAGCCCTGATGGTCCATGGGGTGCTGTGGGGGATGGTGCTGCCACATGAGGGGGCTTGGCAGGGACAGCAGGTTTGGGTCTCACTTCAGGGGGAACAATGGACTCTGACATGTCTGGAGGATAAAATATGCTTTTATTAGGCCTATTTCATTGGGCTATATACTGTACAGTACCTTTAGAAATGATTCACACCCCTTGGCTTTTTCCACATATTATTGTGTTACAGTCTGAATTTAAAATGGATTCAATTGAGATGTTGTGTCACTGGCCTACACATAATGTCCCATTATGTCAAAGTGGAATTGTGTTTTTAGAAATGTTTATACATTTATTAAAAATTAAAAGCTGAAATGTCTTGAGTCAATAAGTAATCAACCCCTTTGTTATGGCAAGCCTAAATAAGTTCAGTAGTAAAAATATGCTTAACAAGTCACATAATAAGTTGCATGGTCTGTCTGCAATAATAGTGTTAACATTAATTTTGAATGACTACCTCTCTGTACCCTACACATACAATTATCTGAAAGGTGCCTCAGTCAAGCAGTGATGGTGCATTAATGCACCCAGGTAATACAAAGACACAGGCATTCTTTCTATCTCAGTTGCCAGAAAGGAAGGAAACCTCTCAGGGATTTCACCATGAGGCCAATGGTGACTTTAAAACAATTACAGAGTTTAATGGCTGTGATATGAGAAAACTGAGGATGGATCAACAACATCGTGGTTACTCCACAATACTAACCTAAATGAGAGTGAAAAGAAGGAAGAAATGAACTTAATCTCCTGAATACAAAACGTTATGTTTGGGGCAAATCTAACACAACACATCACTGAGTACCACACTTTATATTTTCAAGCATGGTGGTGGCTGCATCATGTTATCGGTATGCTTGTCATCTGTCACATCCTGATCTGTTTCACCTGTCTTTGGGATTGTCTCCAACCCCCTCCAGGTGTTGCACATCTTCCCCATTATCCCCTGTGTATTTATACATAAGTTCTCTGTCTGTTGCCAGTTCGTTTTGTTCATTCAGACCTACTAGCGTTTTTACCCTTGCTCCTGTCCTGTCTATAGTGCCTGTTTCCTAGTTTTCTGCCTGCCCTGACCCTGAGCCTGCCTACCATCCTGTAACTTTGCCCCATTACTCTGGATTACCTACCTCTGCCTGACCTGACCCTGACTGCCGTCCTGTACCTTTGCCTGGCCGTGTTCTATTTAATAAACTTTTGTTACTTCGACATTGTCTGCACCTGGGTCTTACCTTCAAACCTGATAGTACGAACTGGCCATGACTGACCCAGCAGACCCGGGCCAGCTGCGTGACACCATCTCCTCCCAAGGAGCCACCATCAGGTAGTTCCTCGGGAAGGAACTGCTTCGTGGCCTAATGGAGGGGGTCCAAACTTGGCTGAACGCCATGACCGGGCATTGGACATTTTGCCGGGGCAAAATGGTAACCCCACAGCTCCTCAGCAACCCAGCTGCTAGCAGCGCCGTCTCATCGGTCACTCCACCTTCTCGGGAGCCCCGCTTACCCCCCTGAATGCTTCAATGGAGAGCCGAGCACCTGTCGGACATTTCTAGCTCAGTGTGCCCTCATTTTCGAGCTTCAGCCCTCCTCCTTCCTCTTGGATCGCTCCAAGATAGCCTATCTAAGCTGATGTCCGGGAGGGCTCTCACCTGGGCTACTGCTGTATGGGAACAGCAGCCGGCCATATGCGTTAGTCTGGAGGGGTTTGTGGGAGAGGTGAAAAAGGTTCTGGGTCCTCATTGACTCTGGGGCCAATGAGAGCCTATTGGACGCTACCCTGGCTTCCGAGCTGAACATCCCCACTCAGCCCCTCTCTACCCCTATGGATGTTAGAGCGCTGGACGGGCGCTCTATAGGCCGGGTCACTCATATTACCACTCCATCAACCTACGGGTGTCAGGGAATCACAGCGAGACTATTCAATTCCTGCTCATCAAGTCTCGTCAGATTCCCGTGGTTTTGGGATTCTCCTGGCTCCAGCGACGCAATCCCCTCATCAACTGGTCTACTGGTGCCATCATGGGCTGGAGTCTGTTCTTCCATGCCCAGTGTCTGAAGTCAGCGCAATCTGCCCCGGGACGTCTTCCTGGGGGCTTGGAAGGTGCCCCCGGACCTGACCGCCATTCCCACGGAGTACCCGGACCTTCGGGAGGTGTTCAACAAGGCCCGCGACACTTCGCCTCCGCCGCACCGACCATATGACTGCGGGATTGACTTTCTCCCTAGCACCACTCCGCCCCGGGGACGACTGTACTGTCGAGACCGGAGACCAAGGCTATGGACACCTACATTGGGGACTCCCTAGCTGCAGGATTTATACGTCCTTCGTCCTTTACCGCCGGCGCAGGGTTCTTCTTTGTGGAGAAGAGGGACAAGCCCGTGCATCGACTACTGGGGACTCAATGACATAACGGTGAAGATCCGCTACCTGCTACCACTCATCTCCTCGGCCTTCGAGCCGCTCCAGGGGCCCACCGTGTTTTCCAAGCTGGATCTACGGAACGCCTACCACCTGGTGTGGATACGGGAGGGGGGATGAGTGGAAGATCGCCTTCAACACGGCCAGCGGCCACTACGAGTATTTGGTCATGCCATTTGGCCTCACCAACGCCCCTGCTGTGTTCCAGGCTCTGGTAAATGATGTTCTCCGGGACATATTGAACCGGTTCATCTTAGTCTACATTGATGACATCCTCGTCTTCTCCCGCTCCCCCCAAGAACATATGCTCCACATCTGACAGGTTCTTCAATGCCTCCTGGAGAACCAGCTGTTTGTTAAGGAAGAGAAATGCGAGTTCCATCACTCCACCATCCCCTTTCTGGGGTACATAATCTCCGCTGGGAGTGTTCAGATGGATCCCGGGAAGGTGAGGGCGGTGGTGGATTGGCCCCAGCCTTCGTCCAGGGTGCAGCTGCAACATTTCCTGGGGTTCGCCAACTTCTATCGCCGCTTCATCCGGGATTACAGCACCCTGGCTTTCCCCATGTCAGCACTCACCTCTCCCAAGGTTCCGTTCACGTGGTCCCCTGCTGCTGACTGGGCGTTCCGGGACCTCAAATACCGCTTCACCACTGCTCCCATCCTGGATCATCCTGACCCTTCCCGTCAGTTCATGGTGGAGGCTGATGCGTCTGATGTAGGAGTGGGGGCGGGCCTGTCCCAGTGTTCTGCCCTGGACCTGAAGCTACATCCCTGCGCCTTCTTCTCCCATCGCCTCAACGCATTGGAGAAAAACTACGATGTGGGAAATCGTGAGCTTCTCGCAGTAAAGATGGCATTGGAGGAATGGAGGCACTGGCTGGAAGGAGCGGAACACCAGTTCATCATATGGACCGACCACAAAAATCTGGAGTAACTCCACACCGCCAAACGCCTCAACTCCAGGCAAGCTAGATGGGCTCTGCTGTTCACACAGTTCAACTTCTCCCTCTCATATTGGCCGGGATCCAAGAATGTCAAGCCGGATGCACTGTCTCGCCGTTATAGCCCCATGGCTATTACCCCGGAGCCCGAGACCATCCTTCCCACCTCGTGCCTGGCAACGGCACTCAGCTGGGGTATAGGGAAACAGGTCCGGGAGGCGCATCATTCCCAGCCGAACCCCGGGGGGGAGAGGGTCAAGATAACCCGGATGTTTGTGCCTGATGCGGTCCACTCCGCGGTTCTGGAGTGGGCCCACTCGTCCAGACTGGCCTGCCACCCGGGCTCCCCTCGGACCCTGGCTTTTGTGCGACAACGCTTTTGGTGGCCCACCATGGTCCCTGACGTCTTCGCATTCGTCACCGCTTGTATGGCGTGTGCGCAAAACAAGACTCCTCGACAAGCCCCAGCTGGTCTCCTCCACCCTCTGCCTGTCCCTCACCGTCCCTGGTCCCACATCTCCCTGGACTTTGTCACGGGTCTTGTCCTCTCCCCAAACTACCCTCTGCCAAAGAGACGGCCCAGCTCATGGTGCAGCACGTCTTCCGGTTCCATGTACTACCGGTCGACATGTTCTCTGACCGGAGTCCTCAGTTTTCATCTCGGTTCTGGAAGGCATTCTGCACCCTCATTGGGTCGTCGGCCAGCCTGTCCTCCAGAATCCACCCCCAGTCCAACAGCCAGTTGGAGCGAGCCAACCAGGATCTGGAGACTACTTTGTGCTGCCTGGTCTCCGCCAACCCATCCACCTGGAGCCAGCAGCTGGTGTGGGTCAAATACGCCCACAACACCCTTGCCTGCTCTGCCACGGGCCTATCTCCTTTTGTGTGTTCCCTGGGTATCAGCCCCCGCTCTTCCCTGAGCAGGAAGAGGAGGTTGGCATACCTTCTGTCCAGATGTTTGTCCGCCGCTGTGGTTGTACCTGGAAGAGAGCCCGGTCAGCCCTCCTCAAAGCCACCTCCTGGTATCGACGACAAGCAGATCGCCAACGGACCCCGGCATCATCTCGGGCAGAAAGTATGGCTGTCCACCCAGGATCTGTCCCTCCGGGTGGAATCCTGCAACCTCTCCCCCCGGTTTTTATCGGCTCGTTTCCCATCTCCAAAATTATTAGCCTCTCTGCTGTTCGTCTTCTGTTGCCCCGGACCCTTCGTATACATCCTACCTTTCATGAGTCCAGAGTTAAACACATATCTCACAGTCCTTTGTCTCCTGTTTTTCCCCTTGCTCCTGTCCTGTCTATAGTACCTATTTCCTAGTTTTCCCGGATTTGACCTTTCTGCCTGCCCTGACCCTGAGCCTGCCTACCGTCCTACTACTTTTGCCCCACTACTCTGGTTTACCGATATAAAGAAAAGGAACAGAGCTAAGCACAGGCAAAATCCTAGAGGAAAACCTGGTTCAGTCTGCTTTCCAACAAACACTGGGAGACAAATTCACCTTTCAGCAGGACAATAACCCAAAACACAAATATACACTGGAGTTGCTTACCAAGACGACATTAAATGTTCCTGAGTGGCAGTTTTGACTTAAAGTGGCTCTATGGCAAGACTTGAAAATGTCTTGAAGATTTTTTTTAAGAATAATGTGCAAATATTGTGAAATCCAGGTGTGCAAAGTTCTTAGAGACTTACCAGGAAAGTCTCACAGCTGTAATCACTCCCAAAGGTCATTCTAACACTGAGGGGTGTGAATACTTACGTAAATTAGATATTTATTTCATTTTCAATACATTTGCAAAAATTTTGAATTATGTTTTTACTTTGTCAATATGGGGTATTTATTATGTGTAGATGAGACTTTTTAAATATTTAATCCATTTTGAATTCAGGCTGTAACATAACAAAATGTGGAATAAATCAACAGTATGGCTAATTTCTGAAGGCACTGTAAAGAGAATAATACCTGAAGCAGACTGGTTTACCACAGTAAATAGCGCACTACTGCACAACAGATGGTGATGAAAACAGACATATGGCTATGCATGCACACTTTGAGCCTGGGACACTCCAGGGCATACAAATTTAGCTGCTTCTGTGTTTGAGTATGAGATCATCCATAAGCCTTGATATAAAATACCAGTCAAAAGCTTGGACACCTACTCATTCAAGGGTTTCACTTAACATTGTAGAAAAATAGTGAAGACATCAAAACTATGAAATAACACATATGGAATCATGTAATAACCAAAAAAGCGTTCAGCAAATTAAAATATATTTTAGAATTTATATTCTTCAAAGTAACCCTTTTCCTTGATGACAGCTTTGCACACTCTTGGCATTCTCTCAACCAGATTCACCTGGAATGCTTTTCCAACAGTCTTGAAGGAGTTCCCACATATGCTGAGCATTTGTTGGCTCCTTTCCCTTCACTCTGCGGTCCAACTCATCCCAAACCATCTCAATTGGGTTGAGGTCGATGATTGTGGAGGCCAGGTCATCTGATGCAACACTCCATCACTCTCCTTCTTGGTCAAATAGCCCTTCAACAGCCTGGAGTTGTGTTGGGTAATTGTCCTGTTAATGATAGTCCCACTGAGCGCAAACCAGATGGGATGGCGTATCGCTGCAGAATGCTGTGGTAGACATTCTGGTTAAGTGTGCCTTAATTTCGAAACAAATCACAGACAGTGTCACCAGCAAAACACCCCCACACCTCCTCCTCCATGCTTCATGGTGGGAACCACACATGCAGAGATCATCCGTTCACCTACTCTGCGTCTCTCACAAAGACACGGCGGTTGGAACCAAAAATCTCAAATTTGGACTCATCAGACTAAAGGACAGATTTCCACCGGTCTAATGTCCATTGCTCGTGTTTATTGGCCTAAGCAAGTCTCTTGTTCTTATTGGTGTCCTTTAGTAGTGATATCTTTGCAGCGATTCAACCATGAAGGCCAGATTCACGCAGTCTCCTCTGAACAGTGGATGTTGAGATGTGTCTGTTACTTGAACTCTGTGAAGCATTCATTTGGGCTGCGATTTCTGAGGCTGGTAACTCTAATGAACTTATCCTCTGCAGAAGAGGTAACTCTGGGTCTTCCTTGCCTGTGGTGGTCCTCGTGAGAGCCAGTTTAATCATAGCGCTTGATGGTTTTTGCGACTGCACTTGAAGAAACTTTCAAAGTTCTTGAGATTTTCTGGATTGACCTTCATGTTTTAAAGTAATGATGCACTGTAATTTATTTTTGCTTACTTGAGCTGTTCTTGCCATAGCATGGACTTGGTCTTCTACCAAATAGGGCCATCTTCTGTATACCACCCCTACCTTGGCTCAAATGCATTAAGAAGGAAATAATTTCCACAAAGTAACTTTTAATAAGGCACACCTGTTAATTGAAATGCATTCCAGGTGACTACCTCATGAAGCTGTTTGATAAAATTGCATGAGTGTGCAATGCTGTCATCAAGGCAAAGGGTGGCTACTTTGAAGAATCTCAAATATAAAATATATCTTGGTTTGTTTAACACTTTTTTGGTTACTACATGATTCCATATGTGTTATTTCATAGTTGTGATTATTCTACAATGTAGAAAATAGTAAAAATAAAGAAAAACCCTGGAATAAGTAGGTGTGTTCAAACTTTTGACTGGTACTGTAGATCACAGGTCAGAAAAGCAGAGGCTGTCAGCTGAATTTAGAGCATCACACACACACACACTCACAAATAGTCTACACATCAAACAGGCATACACAACATCAAATAGCCTTCTGACAGATTATGCAAAGCCTGCTCAAAATTTGGAGTGGTGTCACAAATGATAGCTAGATCTGCACAGAATAATACAGAAATACATATTTGGGCTCTCTACTAAGCTCCCCTATGTCATTTCACCTGGTATAACCTCTCTTTTTGTCATAAATCATATCTCAAATTTAAATCTAAATTCTCTGGCTGAATGTGTGGTCTGTCATCCCATCAACTATAGACTACAATGATGATGTTAGAGCATCCACATTGTATATTTGTGTGATTTCAGATGGCGACAATTGGGGCCATATTTCCCACTGTGCTCCACAAGCTAAGGGGGATATTTTACGTTTTAACGTCGTTTCTACGGTCTGACTGAAGGCTAGCCAGATCAATCCACATTTCGCTAGCTTGATCATAAATATCCTGAACAATAACCCCGATCGTGTTTAACCTCACAAGCTACACGATAGCAGCTGATTACCTACATCCCAAAACCTGTTTAACCAACCCATTGTCCCGGCTCCATCCATGCTGGATAAATTATGCTAAGTTAGCTAGCTAACGTTAGGTATGCTAGCTGTCCCCATCCGTCTGCTGTGATGTTGATTGTTGCGCGACTTACCGATTCCTGTTTATAGATTCAATTTCCCAAATAGTTTTGTTCCGCGCTAGCCAGTGAAATTTTGACTAGTCTTTCAATCCAATGCTCAAGAATAAACGATGGATGTCCAACATAGGGAACCAAAGATGTAGGAGACGGGTCATGTGATTTGTCTGAGTACCTATTTCCCTCCGTCCCTCTATCTCTCTCTCTTTCTCTCTAGTCGAGAGCCCCCCTTTTCGTTACCAAGGCGACAAGATGAGAGAGAGGTGATGCAGAACGCATGCTCAAACAAAACGTTGCCCCTAGGGAACCTTTTTGGCATCACCTGAGTATTTTTGTCATTTTTGCACAACCAATCAGTATTTAATTAGACCAAATTGTAATTGCCAAAAATCTATAACAAATCAGCATAAAAAATATATTGATCGATGTAGCTTATTTATCGAGACTAGTCATGTCTCATGTTTCATAATTTCTTTCATTTGCATTTTGGTAACTTAAAGTCATGAGAGACAATTCTCATTAAATGCTTAATAGCAAGTCTATATACATGAATGATAAAAAAAATATCAAATTGTTGAGTGTAAACTAAAAATCAACAACAAAACACAATTTCATTGATATTGTATAATTCACTGTAGGCCTAACCAGGGTTGGGTAGGTTACTGTCTAAATGTAATCCGTTACAGTTACTAGTTACCTGTCCAAAATTGTAATCAGTAAAGTAACTTTTGGATTACCCAAAGCGTAATCTGATTACTTTCAATTACTTTTGGATTAGCCTACTTTCCCCTTAAAAAGCATTAGAAGAAGAGAAGAAGAGAAAAGGATCCATCAAACGCATTTGGTGTGTCATCATAGTGGTCTCTGACTTGTGGTCAGACTCTCTCAGGTGGAACAAACCCAAACTTGCGCCTTTTTTAAGTGCTGAAAGGTGTCATAATGTATTTTTTTCAGCAAACATCCTTTCTGAATTTATAAGTAATCCAAGAAGTAATCATCAGTTTTTTCAAAAGTATCTGTAATTTGATTCCAATATTTTTGCTGGTAACGTAACTGATTACAGTAACAGTTTTTTCCTTCAGATTACATGTAACTGATTGCCTGTAATCAGTTACTCCCCAACCCTGGGCCTAACTACAACATTCCATATTTAGAAATGCATTGAATCAGCCACAGCACACCACAAAACTGAAAGGAGAAGCATTTGCATCCAATCCATGTACCATACTCACATATATGACGTTTTGTTGTTAGCTCTTAGGTTCTCACACTGCTGTCTTTCGTGTTCATGTTGTCTGAGTTTGTTTGTTCTCTCTAGTCTACATGGTGTGCAGACTTTGTGTGAAGTGTCATGTGTCACTCTCTTTACCCCACTGTTCCCCCAAACTTGGTTTTATCACACAGTTTTTGCATGTCTGTTACTCTTCTGATAAGGAGCCATGTCTCAAATTCCCTCTAGTGCCTTCTCTGACCCCCTCCTCTCTCTCTCTCTCTCTCTCTCTCTCTCTCTCTCTCTCTCTCTCTCTCTCTCTCTCTCTCTCTTTTCTGCCATCTCTCTCATCCTGACTTTCATAGTAATATGTTAAGTCTGAATAAAGATAAATTATAACCAACAAATCCGATTTTGTTTACACTAGCATGTGCATGGCCTTCATTGAAACTTTTTCTCATTACTCACCCATTGACAAATACACTCCGAGGAGGTGTGGTAATGTCATCATGTAATTGCTCTGCCTCTTCATCAAAAGAGGTCATGCTTGAAAGAGGGTGATCCAATTCATGTGATGGTGAGATATCCATCTCTCCTGGTATGTAACAGTCTATACCCTGGCTCTGGGGTTGGGATGGTTGTTCAGCGACCTCTGTTGAATCTGGGCCAACCTGTGATGTTTTGTGCTGTTGGTTGCGCTCCATGGACAGGAGCCAGTGCACAGTCCATTCTTCTGAGGAATATTCTGGTGGGTTTATGTTGGGCCTCTCATGGTCAGGTGGTGGAGGTGGACCTGTTTGGGTGGGTTCTAGATGAACTGGCCTTAGTTCTTTGACTCCTTTGTGATTGCTGTCGTTGCTCTTCACCATTTGTAAAGCCGATTGGACAGGATGTAAATTAGGTTTCTGTGACTGGCTGAACATTTTGGGAATGGTTCCACTGTGCAGCACACATTCGTCTAGATTGGGTTTGGTGGATTCTGTAACTGGACTACTAATGATATTTTGGCAATGCTCCAAATCCAAGCCCTGTCCATGTTTAATAGTTGACCTCTCAGGGGCCTCTGACAGGTCAGAGGGTGTGAGGGAGGCCCCCTGTGTCAGAGGTACAACCAGACATGTCTGGGAGTTGTCACTGTTTGACCTTTTCACCCCAGACTGAAGGGCTTCCTGTTTCTGACTGACTTCTAAAAGACACCTACCCATCAAAATGCTGCTATTTGACTGGTTAGATTGATTCTGCTTCCTCTCAATGGTTTGTGTATTGGTCGGTAGACTTTGACACTGAGGTCTAGTCCAGAATTTGGGTCTTTGGAGGTTCTTGTATTTTCTACTAGGGCTGGCTTGTGCTAAAGGTTGAGATGCAGCATCTAAGATTGTCTTTGCAGACTCTTCCAGATGAGACTCTTTGGTGGTAAAGTCCTTTATGAATGTTGCTCCCTTCTTTGCCCAAGGGTTGAGGTCATAGCTGCTTCTTTTGAGTTCTGTAACTGCTGCAGATGTTGATCGACTTAGGTGTACTTTCCAAGATGGTGTCTTGGGAGGCATGGGAGGAGCAACACTTTTACAGTATTCCTTTTGACTGAAAGGTAATTGACCAGCATATACGCTGGCAGCCTGAGACTGAAGTCCCTTCTGAAGATGTCCAATGTGTTTTAAAGTTTTTGGTGAAGCAAGGCCACATTTGGAACCCTGTCCACCCCTCTTTGAGTTAAACTGAAAATGAATTGATTGAGAATCATTCTCAACAATAGTTGGGACTTTCCTCCTTGAGACAACATTTTGTCTGGCTGCCACACCTCCTGACAGAGCAGTGCCTGATGGGGTTACCAGTTCATTTGGTCTTGGTTCAGGTATTGTGTCAGCAACTTTTTGCTTTGAAATGTCATCCTTACCTAGAAGAAACCCAGGGCTGGATTTTGTTGTCATACCTGTTTTCCTTAGTCCGAGCCTGGCCTGCAACAAGTTCGGGTCCTGAGACTTCATGCCTTTTGTCCTGTAGGCCCCTGGCTGTTGAGATTGTGGAGAGGAATGGGTGTACGTATCAGGCGGTGTGCCTACACCTCTAGAATAAAATGTTTGTACAGGTTTCATCAACCCAGAATGTGCTACAAAGTCCATCAGAACCTCTTGGTCAAGTATGTCATGGGTTGATGGTTTAGGGGAATACTGGTTACGATGCTCAGCCTGACCTTTAGTACTAGAGATAGGGATTGACCAGGCCCATCTTTCTTTGGCCACCGGGGAGGTCTGTTTTGTCACCGGGGAGGTCTGTTTTGTGCCTTGGCTCTCCAATGGCATTGTTTGACAGTACAGATTTGGAGATGGGCCAAGCCGGATCTTTGGGATGGAAAGGCTTGGAGAGAGGTCTGGGTTTGTAATGGTAAGTTGTGGCGAAACACTATGATTTGGAATAGGAACTTTTGGAGAGACGCTAGGATTGGGAATAGGAACTTTCCAAATAGGCTTCGGGGAGTAGGAAGTGTTGGAGAGACACCAGGTTTGAGCTTTAGAATAGGATGTGTTGTCCTTCTGTTGCCAAGAGTTCTCTCTGAATGAAGATGGAGTCCCTGGCCGTCAAAGGAGGAGATCTGGATGGGTTTCTTTGTGACAATAGGTGAGAGCTGGAGAGGAAGGGGCGATGGGACTAGTAGGTGTTTCTGGGGTTGTTTGGGGGTGCAAGTTGCAAGTTGGTTATCAAAACTCATTGCAAAGAGAAATTATGAATATCTGCAAAGCCTGGCAGTTTTGATGAGTAGGGAGTGAGAGAAGGTTAATGGGAGAGAATTACATTTTACGTAAAACATTTTTTTTTAATGTTTATATATTTTATTGTACGTTTGGCAGTGAGTCTGTAAGAAACATAACTTTCATGTAAAAAGTATAGCAGAAAACCTGCATACTCAAATATTAATCTGCATTACGTTGCATTACAGAAGACTGCAAGCCTGATCAACAAAAATAAACATAAAGATGAGTATAAAATTTAACAAGCACTGACCTGAGTGTATGCGATAGGCTCGATCTGTGTTGTTGACATGGAGTGAAAGAAAACGAGTGAGAGAGAGGGAGAGAGAGAGAGGGAGACAGGGAGAACAGCTGGAAGTTGTGCGTACCAAAGTTACATTCTCCCCATTCCTCTCATCTAAAGCTGCACTGTTTCACTCACCCACTCCCACCCTCCTCATTTTGTTTGTCTATGGGAAACATAAATGTGTCTGTGGATAAATGACTACAATGCTTCCTAGTGGAGAATCTTGAAACAAATCTTTGAAAAAATGTCATCTTTTTGTGTTTTTATTTTGTTCAGGTCTGAGAATTAGTGCATAACACTGGGTATTCAAGTGGTGATAAAACCATTTATTTTGTTATTCCTTTTGAATATATAATTATGGTAACATGGTCAAAAGTGCACAATGATACGTACATACTTTTTCCCACCACCCTTCAGTAAAAAAAGGACAGTGTGATGAGAATAAAATACAAATGTTTTCTTAGGATCGACCTCTGAATGGATTATTTTGGCATCTTGAACAATCTAAACTTCAATCTATTTGGCACATAACTGATATCATTACTGAAAGCAATTTACAGTTTCATTCAAACACCTTTACAAATACTTCCAAACAAGAGACATCCTATTATATATATTTAAGCATATTATGTTATGTAACGGTTATTGTGGTGCTGTTCTGCCTGTTTTATGAACATTTTAAAATCTTGCCCATGTTCTGTTATAATCTGCAACCGGCACAGCCAGAAGAGGACTGGCCACCCCTCACAGCCTGGTTCCTCTCTAGGTTTCTTCCTAGGTTTTGGCCTTTCTAGGGAGTTTTTCCTAGCCACCGTGCTTTTACACCTGCATTGCTTGCTGTTTGGGGTTTTAGGCTGGGTTTCTGTACAGCACTCTGTGACATCAGCTGATGTAAGAAGGGCTTTATAAATAAATTTGATAGCAGCTGCCATATTGACATTTTCAGAAAAATGATTTTGTGGTTTCAACATTTAGTAATTTATTGCACTTTATTAGTCAGCTTCAAATGCACTAAGATAAATAAACATCATGAAAAATGTAGTGAATGTCTGGTTACAAAATATATGCAAAAATTGGCACAATCATGAAATGGCACAAATATGAACATGAAAACAGGAACTATCACTTTGTTCAAATGACCTCATTTTTGTTTCCCTCTCTATGAAAACATTATTTCACATTTCAAAGGGTGACACCACCTAACCCCAGTGCCTTCCTCTCAATGTTGTTTCTTCCCATTCAGGCCTCTCATGTCCCAAACCTCTCAGAAGGTGGCTGTCTCTGTCTACCATCATGCGATCCTCCAGTCCCAGTCCCACTCCATATGATCAGCCTCTGTCCTTTCTGTAGTGTGTGGGGTCCTATCATATGAGGGCATTGCTATCTTCATCTTTGCTGTTCAAGCTGACCACCAGCGGATGGTGCTTCACAGTCTTGTTGCTCCACTTGTGTGCATCCTGAAGCCCTGGCTCGAGGAAGTAGAGACAGGCTCGGAAGCCGGCCAGCACCAGGACCGACACCAGCAGGTAGACGGGGACGAACCAGTCCAGGAACATCCAGGACATGGTACTGTTAGGGAGCGGTACAAGAGGAGGAAGGGAGACATTAGATTGTGAGCTGATGATGAAATACCGAACACAATCTACTTATTGTACACATGGTGCAGCTTTACCTGTAAACATACTACATACTCACTATCTCAAGTCAAATACTATGTGCAAGCATCTGCCCTATCAAAACTGCCTATAAAATGGTCCTCTGTCTTAAGGTATATTAGTTGTGGCAGGCTATTGCCATTCAAATACTCTAACATGCTTCGTCATCCTTTTACTGTATCAATAGAGTTTGTCCACTGTAACTGATTGCACACATTAGCTTCTAGAGTAACTGCACATGATCATGACAAAAATATCATCCCACAGTAGCTAGCAGGTTTCGGCACATACCTGTAGTCTCTGCTGTGCCTGCCTTCCTCTGAATATGGCGGTTGTGTAGAATGGAGGAGTGATGTAGTCACTAATCAGATGATGTATTGGTCTAATGCACCACAACCGTCAGCTGGAAGGTATAATATAATCCAAGGTGATCTCTCTGTACAGATGACAGAGAGGTTCATCATACTGCTCTGGGTTCTGACGTCACATTCAAAGGGAGGGGAGGAGGGGGGCATTGCTATGACAACAGCCCTAGTGATGGGTGGAGGCGGATGTTATGTAACGGTTATTGTGGTGCTTTTTTGGGCCAGGACCCTTCAGATGTCTCCGGTCGCCTCCTCCATCCTCTGCATGAAATCGATTCCAGTTCATTTAAAGCACAAACCATCACAGAGGAAGAGGGTAATGTTCTCCTTCATATCAGTCACTCAGGCGGAAGCAATATGCTTTCCTTATAAGGAGACTGCTCATCTATAAAGCAAAACATGTCATGTTTTTTCTCTTGACGTCTGAGACAATTACTTTTATCTGCGACAATGACTAAAACAAGACTGAAGAGCAGGAAGGATGACCTATTTATTGTCAAACTGTACCAGGAAGAAGCCTTTGTCCAATTGGTTGAATGATTGTTACTCGGCTCTAGGACCATATGAAGGAAAGATAAGCTTGATAGATCAAACGCTAATCCACTTCTCATTGGGCCACATCCAGAAAGTGGACATGAAGGTCTGTATCTGATTGGTGTGAACCCAAACCCTATACAATTATTTTTAATAAAAATTTGTGATTTATTAAAATATTAATGCATTTCAATAGGTTCTGACCAGTAGCAAGGCACTGTAAGGCATCACTGGGTCATCAGTCGGGAGAAAACACGCCAGTTCTAAACAGCCAGGATCTAAAATGACATGACATACAGCAACTGGTAAACATCAAGTATTCTAGCTCGACAGACTACCGTTAAAAAGTATTGGTGTGTTTCAGAGCACAATATAATAAATATTAGGGTTTCAAAGTCTTTAAAATCTGTTTATGCAACAGTTGTCTATTTGCACAAGTAGCAATTTATTGTGTGTCTACAGGTTTGCAAACGGATCCAGTCTCATATTATGGGTAGATTCAGCAGAATGATGCGTTGCCACGGGCAGCACCGCAGATATTGAGATGAGCGAGATGCAAGACTTCGCTCTCACACAGTTCAGTTCGCGGGTTCACCAGGAATTGTTGCGGAAATGTACTCACTATGCTATTTACTTTCTGCATCTACGTCATATCGCTGAGTCTACCTGTAATACTGCTCATATTATGAATGGATGGATGGCACCAGGAAGGCTACAGGCACACTGCATGTATTTGAGAGTTCTAAATACTAACTAACACAGTGGGGGAGGGGCGGGGGATTATAACTTGGCTGCCGGTGCATCCTCTGCAGTGCTGTGTGAAGGAGCGTCTTGCTGGAGGAAGTCAGTGACGATTTGGGCCACAGTCTCAGGGGTGTTCAGGTGGACATGATGATCACCAGGTACGTTAACCACCATGCCCTGAGAGACAGACAGAGAGGGGGGAAGAGAGAGAGAGGAGAAGAGAGAGAGAGAGAGAGAGAGAGAGAGAGAGAGAGAGAGAGAGAGAGAGAGAGAGAGAGATATTGAAAACAAATACATATAAACTATTCCTTCCCAAAAACCCTGCATTTGACCAATCTGAGTACCATTATGTAGGTCAGTGTTTGCAGCTAAAACTATTCTTACTGCCTCTCTGTGATGCTGAGCTTTTACCACTGTCTCTGCTTAGTTATCTATACAGTACTGTAGCTGCAAGGAGCAGAGCACAATATGACTGTAGTAACAACATTCAAATATTCTGCTCAAATGTTTCAGTAGCAACCATAAAAAGTGACATTAAAAGGTGAGTAGGACATTGTTTCTTTGTAACATAGGTGTATACGTAAGTATACTCACGCTTTGGTCTTTATACCCTTGAAGTAGCGTTGTGGTTAATGTCTTCTGTTGTGGTTCAGAAAACATCTTCTCAAACCCCTCCTCCGCCCTATCAGGAGAATTAAGAGAGATCTTCAAGTAAAACATATTAGCAGTACAAAAATTGTGATTGACGGTATGGTAAAGTGTAGTTTACAATAGAAACTGTGTAATAATCCTGTAATAATTGTGAAATAGTGTAATGATGGGAGAGTGTCCTACAGTACTACTAGAACTCTGGCCTGTATCCTGGACTGCAACTCTAGACTCTGCTCCAGGCTGACACGCACAACGTTTCTCTGAAACAGAATACATTAGCATTCCTACAAACAGATCAAATATACAAATCAACTAAAGTATGTCTTTTTTATGAGGACTATTAACACAAAAAGATGAGTCTTACCAGATTGATTCTAAAGTCTCGGGTGAACACCACCCCTATGAAATAAAAATAGAAAGTGTTAGTATTACTATTATATTACAATGATATGAGTATGAAAGATGACAAGAAGGAGAAACAAAGTGAAATGAGAAAAAAAAAAGACAATGAGAGAGAGAGCGAGCGAGGGGAGGGAGAGAGCGAGAGGGAAGGAGGGGGAGAGCGAGAGAATGATAATTTTACCTCCTTCAACCTGAGCGAGTCCTCGTTCTAGAAGAATGTGGGCTGACTGCTCCGAGAGAGAGGGGTTTGCTGCCAAAAGCCTGGAAGTGATTAACACATCATAGTAGTGACACATTGATTATGATTATCAGAGCAGAGAGATTATGGCCAGACAGCCCAACATAACAGACGTGTCACTGTAAAACAAGGAAGTGTGGTCTTACCTCTTCAATGCGTTCTCATAGGTGTATACCTTCTCTTTCTTCTCATCTTTCTTCTTCTCAAACTCAAGCATTCCTTCAAATCCCTGTCTTATCACCGTATGCAATTCTTTCTAGGGTAAGAGACACAATGGTAGAGAGCCATTATAAATGTGGGTGTCCTGAACAGTTCCAAGGAGCAAATGATAAAAGAGTAGTGAGTGTTTCAGTACCGCGTCTGTGGGTAAGAATCCATAGGAGTCCAGGTGAACCAGTGACTCCACCATCTCTGGATACAGGGCACTGAACTGGACAAAGACAACAGGACGTGGTTACATACACACCATACACAGGTACGGTCTCTGGATATTGTTAATTGCGAAGAGACACACAGATATGAAACACCATTAACAGGCTTCTTTTTTTCAGATGCTTACCATTCCAGCTACATTGCCACCTGTAAAATGGAGAGCACGTGATCAGATGTCTGTACAGACACAGACAGGAAAACAACGTCTGATCAGAACACAATGAGTGGAAGAGAGATTAACATGAAGATGAACAGTCACTCACCCATACTGTGTCCGATAATAGAGAATCTCTTCCACTGGAGAGCTGTAAACCGTTTCAATGGATTAGATAGATAGATCATCTGCTAAATGTAGCTTCATACTTTACATTACACCTACCTAGGAGAGAAAGAATGAGGAAACCTCATATAGCTGTGTCTAACTTCACTTTACTTTCAATCAACGCTTTTCAGCTCTTACTGGAGCAAAGGTCACATTGGTCTGAATATGCTCTAACCAGCAGGTAGCCTAGCGGTTTGAGCATTGGGACAGTAAACGAAAGGTCGGCACTTCACCCTAATTGCTCCAGGGTCGCCTCCAGCCACCCCAATCTCAGAGGGGGTCTCAGAGAGTGGGATATGCAAAAAACACATTTCCAATTCACACATTTGTATTAATAGACACTTGTGCATGTATGAAATAGATATATGCATCCACTAAATTAATTTTAATAATTATTAATACCTCCAATGACTCGCCGTATGTCGGCCACATAAGCAGGAAAGCTGTAGAAGACTCCAGGAGGTCTATGGGAGGAGAGGCCATGGCCAGCCATATCCACAGCTACATACTTCCACTCTGTGTGTGTGTATTGTATATATATATATATATATATATATATATATATATATATATATATATATATATATATATATGAATGAGAGAGAGAGAGAGAGAGAGAGAGAGAGAGAGAGAGAGAGAGAGAGAGAGAGAGAGAGACTGTAAGAGGCTGGCTCACTGTACTGAACAACTATGCAACTGAATGTCCTTCCAATTCCAATGACAAGTTCTCATGAATCTGTTGTATAATTCTCTGTGCTGATCTAGCAGGCAGACAGCCTACACACCTTTTGGCAGCAGTGGAATGAGAGTGTTGAAAGTGCCACAGTTGTCTGCCCAGCCGTGCAGGCAGAGTATTGGTCGACCATGGTCAGGACCCCAGACCTTGCCCCTTATCTCTCCCCACGGCACTGGCATTTTGAACTCTGACACGGAAGGACAATTACAGTTAAGACACATTACTAAGCATTTAACATGACAACAATCCGTAATAGTGCATGAGGAAGTGTTATAAGAAGCTCAACAAACAAACAACACACTAATGAGTTCACTAAGTTCACTGTCAAGACAGCTCCCATAAGTTATGAGAATCCAAAAAGGATTCATTCGTACCTATTTGTTTCATGGTAGCTGATGTCATCAAGTGTCTGACTCCTTTCAAAGTTTGCATTATTCTGAAAGACCAACTTCAAAGTCGTGTTGTTAGCTAAACATAAGCACTACACGTCCACAGCAACGTTAGCTATGAAATAACAACAACTATTCACGCTTATGTAACCTATGAAACGCTTCTCCATTACTTCCGGGTGAAGTGATACACGTTATTTTGACCAATGAAACGTAAATGCGTCTCCCCATAGCGAATAACATTGGACATCTAGCGGCCGGTTAAATGATTGACAAGTGCACGCGCCAATTCTATGTCCGACATTGTCCAATCACATATTTTGTCAGGAGAACAGGGCGGGAGAACACAAGGCGTTAACAAGACAAGGTGCGGTCACAGTATCCAGCGTTATATAATTCTAGCAATAAACCAAACAAGTGGTCAAGACTACGACCAACGTGTCTTTGTCCCCAATATATATTATTTCCATCTGAGTATAGCTCAAGGCATTGGCCTCGAGTTTGTTACAGAATGTGTCTGTTCCAACCATTTCCTGACATTTAGCCTATTGGCATGAAAAACAAAAATCATTTTGAAAACTGGGGAGGACATTCCAGCCTTTGAAACATTCTAGAGGTGGACTACAAGGCCTTTTAAACAAAGTGGATGCTGTTGTATCTGCAACAGGTCACCAGGTGGCAGAGATGGTAAAACCCTAAGCCTACAATAGTTTGAGAATAGATATAGGAGTGACACTTCAATGCCAACTTCCTTTTGATATTTTTTTAGGGACTATCTGTTGTTCCATGTAGTGAATCTGTTATTCAATGCGTTTGTATAGGCTAATAGCAGTAAGGCCCAAAATGTTTCTTAAATAATTATTTAAAATATATTTTGGGGATAATTCAAGGGCTTATAAAATTCAAAATAAAATAGCTAAATGATCCTTGGTGTGACCTTCTTAAAACAATTCCATATTGCTCAGTAAAAAAAAAATGGAGAATACCTTCAGTCAGTTATATCCCAAACCAGCAGGGTTTAAACTTGACCTGAACTTGAACCCCAGTAAAGGAGGGAAAAGGGCTAGGGACTAAACATATCCATGCTTAAATGCTCTGGCAAAACTGTCTAGTGGTCCTGGCTGCTGCCAGCAGTTATTTATAAAGCTACAAGGTGACTGAAGAGAAAGAAAGATAGGAGAGGAGAAAGCTACATGGTGACTGAAGAGAGAGAAAGATAGGAGAGTAGAAAAAGATGGGGATAATGGCAAAAAGAGTGAGAGGTGTGAGATAAAGGAGAGAGAGAGAGAGGAAGGAAGATAGATTGTGACAATGTATAGCCTATTCATGGACCTATATGAGAGTCACAGTCCTGTTTGGCCTTAGGTTCAAAAGTTTCTATCGTTGCAGTGTAACAACTGTTTTCCTCATTTGCTGACTATTAGCAGCATTTGTCTTTGACCATGCCAATAACGTATTTGTAAAGGACAGATGCTCTTTCGTCCTATTCAAAACAAAACAACTAGGCTACCTGGGCGGCAGGTCGCCTAGTGGTTAGAGCGTTGTACTTGTAACCGGAGGGTTGCAAGTTCAAATCCCCGAGCTGACAAGGAAAAAATCTGTCGTTCTGACCCTGAACAAGGCAGTTAACCCACTGTTCCCGGCGCCAAGACGTGGATGTCGATTAAGGCAGCCCCCCGCACCTCTCTGATTCAGAGGGGTTGGGTTAAATGCGGAAGACACATTTCGGTTGAAGGCATTCGGTTGTACAACTGACAAATAATGGTGACTTTGACTTTTGACTTTGAATGAGTGTGTCATAAAAAAAGCCATGCTGTCGGCATCACACCACTGCTATTGTTGTATACTAATGGTGATAGGATTTAGTTAAATGACATTTCTTACACATTATGAACAATTGAGAGATTTATGCATGTTATTAAATGGTCATACTAAGCCGAGCCTGTAAACGGTTTAGAGTTCGGAAGAACTGTAGCAATACAGCATTACCTTACCAACTTTGGAAATCATTTCTAATCAGAATTTGATAGACTGTTGGAAATCTTGATTTTGGCACCTTCTTTTCTTATGACCTATGAGACAATAGAATTCACAATGCAGGGAGGGACAGAAAGGAATCTAACTGGTATGGTATCATAATTTGGTAACCTTACGGGGAGGGCGGGCTAGAAGGGTTAGAGGTGGAGTTAACATTAAAACATGGAGAGAGAGATTGATGGTTGGCCTGGGATGAGTGCGTAAGAGGGAGGAGGAGGTATAAAAGGTATGGTTTGGGGATGGGTTTGACTATAAAGTATTTCGGAGTTTGAAATATTGACACGGGACATTTACCTGCTTTACTGGTACAGTATCAATGCTTCTATGTCATGCTTTAGAAATACATTTTTGGTATCAAATGTTTATTCACTTTCAAAAACAGAATCTCTATCGTTTTTACCTAGCGTTAGTGTTGAGGCTGCAAAACCACATTACAGTATTAGAGTCATGAGGGAGAGTTTGGGTGAGCTGATATTGTAACCCAAAATGAATTTTAGTAAACTATTTGAACTGTATGACATCTAATCCTATCTTCAGCTTGACTGTCATTGTCTTCAAAGAGAAACCAACACATACATGTACACAGAAGGCCCATAGTCCAGAGCTCTCAAACTACACTCTGGACCTCGAAGCCAGTTCCACTGCATTTGTTCATTGTTCCCCTCTAATCAGGGACTGATTTAGACCTGGGACACCAGGTGGGTGCAATTCATTATCCGGTAGAACAGAAAACCAGCAGGCTTCGGACCTCGTAGGGTAAGAGTTGAATACCCCTGGTCTAGAGGCTATGCAAAGACAACGCAACAACAGGTGGACTTATGCTGCACTGATGCTGGAACATATATCCTGAGAAAACAAGTCTGCTGCCTCAACATCAAGCTATCTTGTTCAGAGTAGAAAATCAAATCAAATGTTGTTGGTCACATACACATATTTAGCAGATGTTATTGCGGGTGTAGCGAAATGCTTGTAAAGTAAAGACTATGTGGAGGAGCTGATGGGGCTGTATTTTATGGCTGATGTCTGTGTTATCTTTTCAAAGGCAACAATGTAGTAACTATGTAGTAATTAAGCCAAAGGTCCTTTCCCAATAGCTTTTCATTGACCTTGTCCTCATAGGATTCTATACCCACAGGTCAAAAATGGTCACAGAAAATTTTTGACCTGTGGGTATAGATTCCTATGAGGACAAGGTCAATGAAAAGCTATTGGGAAAGGAGCTTTGGCTTAATTACTACATAGTTACTACATTGTTGCCTTTGAAAAGATAACATTTAATAGATAAAAACAGCTGGATGTAATATTTTATTGCAGTATTGGCACGTTCAACTATAAATGTTGCATGCCATGTATGATCTAACCAAGTAAACAAACCATACTAATGTAATGTATCCTCATTTCTAGAGAGTGCTTTGGCTCCACTGAAGTGGTGCTGCTGACTCACTGACTAATGTCTTCAGTCAATTAGTTACTTCAACTCTCCCCTACTACCGACCTAACACTTACCTCCTCTAATAACAATGCATGCAATCCCTATGCTACGCTCTCCCCTCTACTAGGATTTATGGCTGACAGTTTCTATAGCGTTTTGCTGAGTAGACTTGCCATATGTTAATTAGATTAATGCCTTACTGAATTCGTATTATAATGTAAATTAAAACCATATAATTCCCTGTCTTTTTGGCTGATTCATTGGTTCTGTTCAATCTGATAATATTGTAATGAAACAGGCAGGAAGCTGGCCTCGAACCCGAAGTCCAGCGCGCTATCGACTGTGCCACAAAAGCATGCTCGTGCGGCAGAGTAGATATCCGCGCTTATAGACCCAGGTTCGTTACAATATTATTAATTTGTTCCTCTACTCAGCTTCAGTCTGTCTATTACTAACCCACTCTGATTGCTTGGCACAGAAAATATTAGCTTTTCTACTGTAAGCATTTGTAACAGGTCAATTCGAATTGAAGGCAAATTTGAATAAAAAAATAAAAATAAATGGAAAAAAGTAACGTGTACAATCGGGAAGCAAGTACAGGCAATGTATTTAACACATAAAAGACCATGGCACGAACCACGAGCAGCGTACAGACATGAAACATTTAAACAGAAACAATAACGCCTAGGGAAAGAACCAAAGGGAGTGACGGATATAGGGGAGGTAATCAGGAAGGCGATGGCGTCCAGGTGAGTCTCATGAGGCGCAGGTGAACGTAACGATGGTAGCAGCAGGTGTGCGTAATAATGAATAAACTGGCGACAACGAGCGCGAGTAGACGTGAGTGACACTTCTGAAATTAGATGCCGTTTAATTAGTTATTTAAGACCCCAGCCCTGATTTGCACTGTATGTCATTCCTTAGTCTTTCTGTCGGTCTTCCTCAGATCATGGATAACTTTGACATGGTTCTGAACTGCTGGGGGCCAGTGGAGGCTGACTACAACAAACACGGAGGACTGGTTCTGAGCCGGTCAGTGGACAATATTGGTCTGTACTTTGCTCTGGCCCAGGACGTTACGTTTTTCTTACTGATGCTCAGACACTTCAGCAAGTTGAACAACATGCCATGGACCAGAGACAGACTTTACTGAGTTTGGTTCTGGCCATCAGCTAATAGACTACAGACTTGTGTTGAATGTAATGCTAAGAAATAGGTTGATGCCAATGTGTAGACATAGCAATCAGGATTTAAAATGTATTTAAAAAATGCTGTCTGTGTACTGTAGAGGCTCACAGAACTCTTTTTACAAGTCTCTTTTTCTCTCTCTCCTCACCTCTAGTCTGTTTGCAGAGTACCCAGACACCCTGAATTTGTTCCCTAAGTTTGCAGGCATCGCAGCGGGCGACCTGTCAGGGAACGCGGCGGTAGCTGCCCACGGGGCCATTGTGCTTAAGAAGCTTGGTGAACTGCTGAACGCTAAAGGTGACCACGCTGCCATCCTCAAACCCCTGGCAACTACCCACGCCAAGCAGCACCAGGTCACCCTCGACAACTTCAGGGTGAGGATGAATGATTCCAGTCTCCATCCCTTTTCTCTTTATCTGAAACTATCAGTTTTCCCTCTATTCATACATTTGTTGCATTCACTCCAGTTTTACCATGACACTGTCATGCTTAGTTTACTGAAGTGCTGAGTGAAAAATAGCCTTCATACAGTGCTTTTATTCAGTATGAAATTAAACATTAACATCTCTCTTGCTGCTCACCAGCGTATCACCGAGATCATCTGCAAAGTGATGTGTGAGAATGCAGGGCTGGACGTGGCAGGGCAGGACGCTCTGAGGCAGGTGATGGGTGTGGTCATAGCTGACATTGATGTCACCTACAAGGAGCTGGGCTTCGCCGGCTAAACGGTTTACCTCAACGACCCCCACACACACCACCATCATACAACAACTTGAAACTTACATTTGAAGCAGAGTTGCTACTAGTGTTTATACAGTACGTGCTGGTTTGCTTATGACTTACGGAATAATTTATTGGAAAAGTAAAGATGTATGAGGCAAAGCATTTGTGCAAATTCTACATTTCTCTATACAGTATATTGCCTTAATCTGCCCTTTTAATGTAGTTTGCTTACTGAATGTAAACTGTTCCTCATTGCACTAAACCAATAAATGTTCCATCAGCTGCAAATAAGTGTTTAAATTGTCTGTTCTGCCTTCTATCTTTTGTTTAATTTCAAACACCCACTGACATAGACAAATATATTTTCTGAGGGGGAGGATATGGGTGATGAGATTAATTCTTATTACTGTTCTATATAGAAAGGTTGATTTAGATATTGTACAAATTAACAGTTCTAAGCTGAATTGTGGTTCAAGGACAAAATAGAAAATGTGGTTAGGACAGAGGTGGTTGTTAATCTGCTCTGTGACAAACCTGCTTAATGCCTCGACTGGCTCAAATCCTCGCTCTCTCTCGCACACATTTGGTGGGGGGGTCTATTCTGGTAGTCACCTCTCCTGCCCTCTATCTTGGATCACTGTCCAGTTTCTGTGTTCCAGTGCAGGTCAGCAAGTGGTCAGTCAGCGATCTCCTCCCTCCCCTTTGACTAAAACACGTGCATGATCTCTCTTGCACTCAACACACAAGTGCTACATACACACATTAATCCCCACCACCCTGTTTCTTTTGGACATTTCCCTGGCTCTGTCCTTTCCCATTCCTGCAGTCTTATCGGTCAGTGTGGACGTGACTCTCTCCACAGAGCAGCATCTCAGACGGGGCTCTCTGATTTCAGACCAGGCTGTGCCCGTTAGCTTGGGCGCTATGGAGATTGCCCAGTGCATGTCTAGAGTGCCCCTGATTGGTTTAAGCCAAACTAGTGAATCAAATAATTGCTTCAATAAGCTCAATGCGGATATCTTTATTGCTTACAATACACATACTAGTGCAAGAAATTCAAGTTGCTTAATTCTGGATTCAGCAATTACTTACTTCATAGTGCTGCTTGAATCTACAGTGTAAGTCCACATGATTTGTAATGAATTGACATTTGCCTAGGGGCAAAATTGTAATGGTAAAACTTTCTTTAAAATGTTTCCATTGTCTCCAGTCAAATGAAAAGTGGTGTTTTGGCATTAGCCCGACTGGCATTGATCTGATTGCCAAAGCTGTGGTTAATTGCCCTGTTGAAGGAACGACTATTAATAGGCTGGCTGTGTGTCACTCACTGCACTGCAGACGTGACAACAGACACTGACACCCTCTCATCTCGTGTGACCCGCCTGCCTTTTATCTCTCTTTACCGTCTCTTTCTTTCTGCTGACCTGTCGCCAAGGATAGCCGGTCTGCACCGACCAGACCACCGGACCGGCTGACCCCAGGCCAGGGGCATTAGAGCCAGCCTATTAATAGTCATATGAAAACACCCACGGGAGATGTGTGAAAGTCATTTTATAGGTTACTCATTCTGTAACTATCAAGAAGTAAAAGCATCCATCGGGCTCAGCGGCTCCTCCATCTTGGCCACTTCAGGTTTATGGTGAATTGAATATGCACCTGCAAACTGATTGATGTACCCTAATAGGAGGTTTCTGTTGTGCAGGTCAGCAAGCGGTCAGTCAGCGGTCAGTCAGCGATCTATCCCCTCCTTCCCCCTTTGACTAAAACACGTGCATGATCTCACTTGCACTCTCTCACCACACCTAAGTAATACATACACACTCACATGCAGGCACGCACACACATTAATCCCCACCACCCTGTTCCTTTTGGACATTTCCCTGAATTCACTATGCACCTGCAAACTGATTGATGTGCCCTAATAGAGGGTGGCAGGTAGCCTAGTTGTTAGAGTGTTGGGCCAGTAACAGAAAGGTTGGCGGATCAAATCCCTGAGCTGGCAAGGTAAAAATCTGTCGTTCTGCCCCTGAACAAGGCAGTTAACCCACTGTTCCTAGGCCATCATTGTAAGTAAGAATTTGTTCTTAACTGACTTGCCTAGTTAGAATAGAATTGTATTTTTCAAACATAGTGCACATGACTGACCACTAGCATAGGTGTCCAGGCTCCCTTGTCCTCCCAATATTGGGTCTTCCCCCCTCATGGTGTCCAACGGCATTATCTATCAGTGAGGAAACAGGATACCTCTCATGGTGTCCAACGGCATTATCTATCAGTGAGGAAACAGGATACCTCTCATGGTGTCCAACGGCATTATCTATCAGTGAGGAAACAGGATACCTCTCATGGTGTCCAACGGCATTATCTATCAGTGAGGAAACAGGATACCTTGGACCTCTTTAATCAGCATTAACACAGTGGATCCCAAACCTGTTTCCCCATAATTTTCTAACCAGGACTCGAGGACTTCTAACCAAATCTCAAGCAGCTTCCCAACCTATAATTTTTCTGAACACTCCACAAAATGTATCCATTAACACTTTTTATGGATAACAGATTATGGTTCACATGACAACAGCCAGAAACGCCATTCAACTTCTCTACCTAGCTTCTGGTTATTCTTTTGCCCAGCCCTGATCAGTGAGAGGAAGATACGTGTGCATCCTAGTGTCTCCACCTGAGCCTGTCTGTCAGTGGTCACCCCCTGCATACTTATTACACACTGAATGATTTAGCACAGTGTGACAGTGTGTGTGTGTACGTCTACATGTGGCAGATTGTGTGTATTACACTGTGCAGACTTCCCCATTTCAGATGGCAGAACGCAGAACCCTTCTGAAATGCAGTATTCATTTTGTCATGTTCTACAGTGCAGAAAAGATTTGGCAAAAGGTCCCTCAGTCTCTTGAGCCAACAATGGCCGACACAAGACATCAACAAGATGTTTAAACCAGTCGCGACACGACATACACACTGAATCACCCTGAGGAGCAGCAGATAAATGGGGTAAAGAGCAAGAGGAAGACACCCACGAGATGGACAGACACACCTTAAGAGATGAAAGGGAGAGAACGATGAGGAGGAGAGGATGTATATCCCACTAGGCACCAACTGGTTAAATCTACAGTTGAAGTCAGAAGTTTACATACACTTTGGTTGGAGTCATTAAAACTAGTTTTTCAACCACTCCACAAATTTCTTGTTAAGAAACTATAGTTTTGGCAAGTCGGTTAAGACATCTACTGTGTGCATGACAAGTAATTTTTACTACAACTGTATACAGACCGATTATTTCACTGTATCACAATTCCAGTGGGTCAGAAGTTTACATAAGTTGACTGTGCCTTTAAACAGCTTGGAAAATGCCAGAAAATGATGTCATGGCTTTAGAAGCTTTTGATAGGCTAATTTGAGTTTATTTTTTATTTTTACAGGGACAGTGCACATGAATCAACGTTTCAGTAAAAGTGCCGGTTTTAGCCAGCCGGCTAATTTTCAACCGCAGTCCCTGGGCAGGTTATTAAAAACAATTACAATACAGACAATCAATGAGCACACGCAGAGCAACATAGGACAAGCAAGACATAGCATGCAGACAGAGCAACATAGCACAAAAAGCAACAAGACAAAATCCATAAAAGCAACAGTGTTTCCACACCTCACAAGCTAGACAACGGACAACATGGAAAGCGGCAATACACAGCTAGGGATTATGTTCACAAATCTGATTGACCTTTAGCCATGTCTTAATATTTTTGGTGAAAGTGTGATAGGTGGTGCAGTTATGTGTGTCTGATGGCAGTGTATTCCAGACATGGGAAGCTCTCATCATTGAGTCAATTGGAGGTGTACCTGTGGATGAATTTCAAGGCATACCTTCAAACTCAGTGCCTCTTTGCTTGACATCATGGGAAAATCAAAAGAAATCAGCAAATACCTCAACAAAAAAGATTGTAGAGCTCCTCAAGTCTGGTTCATCCTTGGGAGCAATTTCCAAACGCCTGAAGGTACCACGTTCATCTGTACAAACAATAGTACGCAAGTACAAGCACCATGGGACAACGCAGCAGTCATACCGCTCAGGAAGAAGGCGCGTTTTGTCTCCTAGTGATGAACGTACTTTGTTGTGAAAAGTGCAAATCAATCCCAGAACAACAGCAAAGGACCTTTTGAAGATGCTGGAAGAAACAGGTACAAAAGTATCTATATCCACAGTAAAACGAGTCCTATATCGACATAACCTGGGGCGGCAGGGTAGCCTAGTGGTTAGAGTGTTGGACTAGTAAGGTTGCAAGTTCAATTCCCGAGTTAACAAGGTACAAATCTGTCGTTCTGCACCTGAACAAGGCAGTTAACCCACTGTTCCTAGACTGTCATTGAAAATAAGAATTTGTTCTTAACTGACTTGCCTAGTAAAATAAAGGTAAAAAAAAAAAAAAAAAAAAAAAGAAGCAAGGAAGAAGTTGCTGCTCCATATAAAAAAGCCAGACTACGGTTTGCAACTGCACATGGGGACAAAGATTGTATTTTTTGGAGAAACGTCCTCTGGTTTGATGAAACAAATGGAACTGTTTGGCCATAATGACCGTCGTTATGTTTAGAGGAAAAAGGGGGAGGCTTGCAAGCCAAAGAACACCATCCCAACCATGAAACACGGGGGTGGCAGCATCATGTTGTGGGGGGTGCTTTGCTGCAGGAGGGACTGCTGCACTTCACAAAATAGATGGCATCATGAGGCAGGAAAATTACGTGGATATATTGAAGCAACATCTCAAGACATCAGTCAGAAAGTTAAAGCTTGGTCGCAAATGGGTCTTCCAAATGGACAATGACCACAAGCATTTTTCCAAATCGTGGCAAAATGGCTTAAGGACAACAAAGTCATGTTATTGGAGTGGCCATCACAAAGCCCTGACCTAAATCCTATAGAAAATGTGTAGGCAGAACTGAAAAAACGTGTGCGAGCAAGGAGGCCTACAAACCTGACTCAGTTACCAGCTCTGTCGGGAGGAATGGGCCAAAATTCACCCAACTTATTGTGGGAAGCTTGTGGAAGGCTACCCGAAACGTTTGACCCACGTTAAACAATTTAAAGGCAATGCTACCAAATACTAATTGAGTGTATGTAAACTTCTGACCCACTGGAAATGTGATGAAAGAAATAAAAGCTGAAATAAATCACTCTCTACTATTACTCTGACATTTCACATTCTTAAAATAAAGTGGTGATCCTAACTGACCTAAGACAGGAAATCTTAACTAAGATTAAATGTCAGGAATTGTGAAAAACTGAGTTTAAATGTATTTGGGTGTATATGTAAACTTCCGACTTCAACTGTATGTTGTTTCCACGCCCCTTTCAAATACAACAAAATACATTCGATGATGTTGAATCAATGTGGAAAACTTATTGGATTTGCAAAAAAAGTATTCACTGTAAAGGGAACTTTTAACAAATCCAATTACATGGTTCAAAGGTGTTTATTTCACATTGAATTTATGTTAGTTGAAAACTCAATCAAATGATGTTGAACTGACGTCTTTGTCCAGTGGGATAGCAAAGAAACACTACATAATGAAAGATACGGGGGATATCAATTGCATGGTTCAATTTCATCACTATGTTGGGCGTATCCCAGAAAACCATGTCCATTCTATCATCTTGTTTCTATAGTAAACAGAAAGCAATTTGGAGGCATTGAACCAATGGCTTTCATCAGGCAGCAGGCACTCCACCTAGTGTTAGTATATTGACACAGCAACAAGTGACATTCTAAAAAGTAAGGTTAGTGTGTAATCTCAATTATATTTACAAAGACACAAGACAATTTCTTTACAAATGAGATCAAAGCAGATTTTTTTGTAAATGGTTAAAAGTTTACAATGTGAACAAAACCAAAAATGGATTTAAAAAAAGGTATTAAGTGCATGGTAAACATACTGTATGTGCAAACAACATTTTAACGATATGGCAGTCCACTCTATATAAACCTGTTACATGTATATGTTTTAGACCACAATAGCTATTGAGCACAAGTAACAGTCCATGTAAATACCTGGTTAACCAGACTTGGCTCGTCCAGGTGATGTTCTGGACTGGGTTAACGGTCAAAGATCACTCAAACTTCTGCTGGTCAATGTCAGAGGGCACAGTGCAGCGGGTCAAGGTGGACAGGTAGAGCCCAGTTGCCATGGGGACAAGACCGGCCGCTACCTTGAGAATGGCCAGTAATCGGTGTGCTGCTGTGGTTACCCCCTCTGTTGTCTGAGTGGAGAAAGAAAGAGAGAGGAAATAAACAATGGGGGAAAAAAAAACAAAAGTTTCATGGAATAACAGAATAACACTAATAAAATATATGAGTTTGTAATACCTGTCAGTCTATTCATAACACAAGCGTCATGAAATAAACAAATGACAAACTCAAAGCACTATAAACAAGGCAGGTCCTACAGGCTCTAGTTTTGTCACACCTGGACTACTGTTCAGTCGTGTGCCACAAAGAGGGACTTAGGGAAAATTGCAATTGGCTCAGAACAGGGCAGCACGGCTGGCCCTTGGATTAAAGTAGAGGAGAGATTGACTTCATCACTACTTGTATTTGTGAGAGGTATTGACATGTTGAAAGCACAGAGCAGTCTGTTTAAACAATTAGCACACAGCTCAGACAACCATTAATCAAATCACATTTTATTTGTCACATACACATGGTTAGCAGATGTTAATGCGAGTGTAGCGAAATGCTTGTGCTTCTAGTTCCGACCATGCAGTAGTATCTAACAAGTAATCTAACAAATTCACAACAACTACCTTATACACACAAGAGTAAAGGAATGAATACAAGTATGTACATATAAATATGTGGATGAGCGATGGCTGACCGGCGTAGGAAAGATGCAGTAGATAGTATGGAGTACAGGATATACATATGAGATGAGTAATGTAGGATATGTAAACATTATATAAATGGCATCGTTTAAAGTGGCTAGTGATACATTTATTACATCCACTTTTTAATTATTAAAGCGCCTAGAGATTTGAGTCTGGCCGAACGGCATAGGCAAGATTCAGTAGATGGTTTAGAGTACAGTGTATACATTTGATATGAGTAATGTTGGACATGTAAACATTATATAACTGGCATTGTTTAAAGTGGCTAGTGATACATTTGTTACATCCAATTCCTATTTTTAAAGTGGCTAGAGATTTAAGTCGGTATGTTGGCAGCAGCCACTCAATGTTAGTGATGGCTGTTTAACAGTGATGGCCTTGTGATAGAAGCTGTTTTTCAGTCTCTCGGTCCCAGCTTAGATGCACCTGTACTGACCTCGCCTTCTGGATGATAGCGGGGTGAACAGGCAGTGGCTCGGGTGGTTGTTGTCATACCCCACAAGACATGGTCTCTTCACAGTCGACAAGTCCAGAACAGGCTATTGGAGGCACACAGTACTACATAAAGCCATGACTACATGGAACTCTATTCCACATCAGGTAACGGATGCAAGCAGTAGAATCAGATTTAAAAAAAAATAACAGATAAAAATACACCTTATGGAACAGTGGTGACTGTGAAGCAACACAAACATAGGCACAGACACATGCACACACACACGATAACATACGCACATGTATACATGGATTTTGTGTTGTAGATATGTGGTAGTGGAGTATGGGCCTGAGGGCACACAATGTATGTATGTGTTTGGGGCTTCCGAGTGGCACAGCAGTCTAAGGCAGTGCATTTCAGTGCTAGAGGTGTTACTACAGATCCTGGTTCGAATCCAGGCTGTATCACAACCGGACATGATTGGGAGACCCTAAGGGCGGCACACAATTGGCCCAGCGTCGTCCGGGTTTGGCCGGGGTAGGCCGTCATTGTAAATAAGTATTTGTTCTTAACTGACTTGCCTAGTTAAATAAAAAGGTTAAATACAAATAAATCATGTTTTTAAATTGTATAACTGCCTTAATTTTGCCAGACCCCAGGAAGAGTAGCTGCTGCCTTGGTAGCAGCTAATGGCAATGCATAATAAATACAAATATAGTGTTTTACCTGTCAATCATGTCTATGCATTAACTTATACAGTTGCCTCCTACCTGATCCTCTGTACACAGCAAGGGGCAGTGGAGGGATGCAGCCAGCTTCCTCACAGAGACCAGCCGCTCAGGGGGCACTGACACATTACGAGCTGGAGGGGGAGACACAGGCACACCACAGACACACCACGGACACACCACAGGCACACCACGGACACACCGATGATAGAAATCTTTCAACAAAATGATGATAGAATGTGATAAGTGAGGGCCTCCCGAGTGGCACAGTGGTCTAAGGCACTACATTGCAGTGCTAGCTGTGCCACTAGAGATCCTGGATCGAGTCCAGGCTATGTTGCGACTTAGGTGATCCATGGAGAGGCGCACAATTGGCCCAGCGTAGTCTGGGTTAGGGGAGTGTTTTGCTGTCAGGGATGTTCTTGTCCCATCGCACTCTAGCAACTCCTGTGGCGCGCCGGGCGCAATGCACGCTGAAACGGTCGCCAGGTGTACAGTGTTATGTTTCACTATATTGGATCACTCCAATATATTGGCATCACCACGCGGCAGAGGGATACATCCGAGGTGAGGATTTACAGATTTAATCCTGTGTCACAGCCCCTATATATAGACCCCATGGCCGCGACACACGTTCTCTTTCATTTTCTCGGCGGACGTCTATATGGTTTGAGGTACAAACTTTCTGAAGTTCGCTTGGTAAGTCACTGGTAAGTGTGGAACCCACGACTGAAGGCGGGATACCCCCCAGAGCTTTTGATGCGGACTTGAAAGCCACACATGGGTCCCTCTTCTCTCTTGGCTGCCTTACCAACGCTGCCATGCTGCTGCAACCCTACCTGCAGGAGGGCACAAAGGAGCTCCACCGGGAAGTAATGGAGGTGTCTCGTCTGCTTTCCCTGCTCCAGAGGGATGTTGCCCGCACCAACAGACGGGTCATGGTGCAGGTGGTTAGCTCCCGGCACTATCTCTGGCTGGCCCAATCCTGTCTGCCACCTGCTCGCCAGAGCACATTTGCCACTCACCCCATCACCCCAGGGCTGACATTTGGCCCAGGGGTTGATGACATTCTAGAGCAGACCGATAAGGTTCGTAGGGACTGGGAGACCCTGAGACGGTTCATGTCGCGTCCTCAGGCCCCGGGTCCAAGGCAGACGGACAGTCACCACCCACCTGCACACGTGAAGACGGTGGGGTCCTTCTCCTGCCCCATCGCCCTGTGCTAAGGGATTACAGCGGGAGCCTGTTTTCCCCCACATGGGTCTTCCCCAGTTTATGCAGAGGTACTGGATATTTATCCCTCACCGTGTTCCTATTCCTCCAAAGGGGTCACGACATTAGCTCTCCCAGGGCATCGGACCCCTGTTCCGTTGTCTTGGTTGAGCTTATGGCTTCCCTTTGTTACAGGTGTGATGGTGTCAGGCGCTCGGGGCGCCAGAGGAGAGGTGGGTCCCAGCAGGACCCCTGACACACCCTTTCCGGCCGCTTCTCCCAGTCTCAAAGGGTAGGTGGATTCTATTCCACTTATTTTGTGGTCTCAAAAAGAGAATAAGGGTTTTCAGAGATTCTGGACCTCTGCAACCTCAATGTGTACTTGAAGGTACTGAGGTTCCACATGCTGTCCCCAGCCGCGTGTTACAGGCCGTGTCCAGGGACCAGTGGTTTGTGACGCTGGACCTGGGGGATGCGTACTTCCATGTTCCTGTTCACCCAGCTCATTGGCAGTACCTCTGATTCACTTTCAAAGGGACGGCTTACGAATTCATGGTTTTTCCCTTCGGCCTCTCCTTGGCACCCCGCACTTTTACAAAGTGCATGGACGCTGTCCTGGCACCTCATGTCCCGAGGATTGTTAATTTGTGCCCCGACCAGGACCCAGGTCCTGTCAGACAGAGACATACTCCTGACCCACATCGGCACATGAGGTGGCGCTGTCGCTCCTTTCTCTCAGGTGGGGTGGAGATGCTGAGGATGTGCTGCCGGGAGCTGGTCAGCACAGATGCCTCCCAGATCGGCTCGGGGGGGGGTGTGTGACCAAGGGCAGGTTGGCCAGCGGTTGTTGGCTACCCCCTTGGAGCAGCAGGCACATCAATACACTAGAGTGCTGAGCTGTACTGCTGGCCCTGCGGTCTTTCCTTACACATCTGAAAGAAAGACAGGTGAGAACCGACAACACCACAGTGGTGGCTTACATCAACCATCAGGGTGGACTGAGGTCCCATCGCCTCAATCTTATAGCACAGCAGCTCCTTCTCTGGGCTCAGGTACGTCTAGCGTCTCTACGCGAAGCGCACGTCCCTGACATCCTGAGTGTGACAGCGGATATGCTCTCGAGGGAGGGCCTGCCACCTTGGGACTGGAGCCTACATCCCCAGGTGGTGCAGCACCTGTGGGACAAGTTCAGGAGTGCGCAGGTGAACCTGTTTGCCTCCCTGGACAATGCACACTGTCTCCTGTGGTACTCCATGTCAGAGCCACCAGGGCCTCTGGGCTTGGATGCTCTTGCTCACGATTGGCCAGGGCTGGAGCTTTATGCATTCCCCCCCTTTCCCCTGATCCAGGCTGTGCTGGACAGGACCAGGATGGAAGAGAATCGTCTGCTTCTGGTGGTCGCCTACTGGCCCAGATGACCCTGGTTCAGCCTTCTCCTGTCCCTGTTGTCTGGGACTTGTTGGCAACTTCCCCTGAGACCGGACTTGCTGCCTCAGGCCAGGGAACTCGGTGGCATCCGAGGCCGCACCACCTCAGTCTGTGGGCTTGGCCACTGAACAGTACCAACGGTCCATGTTAGGACTACAGGAGGGTGTAATGAACACCATGCTTAGCGCAAGGGCGCCAGCGGTTGTTCTGCTCTTGGTGCACTGGTATTGAGGTTGTGCCCGAGTCATGCGGGGTGCAGTATGTCCTCCAATACCTGCAGTCTCCCTTGGATGAGGGCTTGGCAGCCTCTACACAGAGGATATTTGGCCGCAATATCTGCCTGCCGTGTGGGGTGGATGGACAGGCCAGTGGGGCGTAATCCCTTGGTCTCCAGGTTTATGAAGGGGGTTCGTGGCCTGTGTCCAGTTAGGACCCGTTCACAGGTGAACTGGGATCTCAATGTGGTTTTGGCAGCTTTGGCAAAGCCACCTTTTGAACCGTTCAAGTCTGCCTCCCTGAAACACCTCTCTATGAAGGTGGCTTTCTTGGTAGAAGTTTCTTCCATGAAGAGGGTGGGTGAGCTCCATGCTATTTTGTTAAGTTCTGAGTGGTAAGGGATGGACCCCGGGGGAGGAGTAGATCTCTCCGGCCCCAACTTTTTATTCCTCCAGAAGGTTTTGTCATACAGGCATGTGAACATCCCTTTTATCCTGTCTGCTTATGACCTCCTGGCAATGGCGGGGGAGTCTGGGCCTCCCTCCGGCATGCTATGCCCTGTGAGGGCACTGGCTGCATATGTGGAGCGGACACGGTCAGTGAGAACAACAGACCAGCTCTTTCTCTGCTTTGGTGAGAGTGTCCTGGGGGCTGGGGTATCAAAGCAGAGGCTCTTTCACTGGATCGTGGACATGATTACGACAGCATACCGCCTGGCTGGCATGCCAGTGCTGGGACCTGTGGTGGCACATTCAACACGAGGTGTGGCTGCATCCTGGGCTCTACTGAGAGGAGTACCCCGCTGAGATCTGTGCTGAGGCCAGCTGTGCTTCCTCTTGCACCTTGGTACTATCGGGTAAATGTGGCACCTCCCTCCGTGGTTGGTTCAACGGTCCCCCGGGGACTGTGCCAGGACCCCCCTTCCACATTGATGGTCCCTGCGTCTTGGTCCCGCACTGGGACTTCGTTGCTGGCTGGCCAGATCCCTCTCGCACAGACTAATGTGGTACTGGTATACCAATATATTGGAGTGATCCAATATAGTGAAACATAACGAAGGTTACATATGTAACCACGATTATGTGAGCTACATGGATCACTCCAATCCTCTACGGTGCTAGAAACACTGTAAATCCCAAAAAAATCAGCTGGGCTAGACAATCTGGACCCTCTCTTCTTAAAATTATCCGCCGCCATTGTTGCAACCCCTATTACTAGTCTGTTCAACCTCTTTGTATTCCTAAAGATTGGAAAGTGGCCATCCCCCTCTTCAAAGGGGGAGACACTCTAGACCCAAACTGTTACAGACCTATATCCATCCTGCCCTGCCTTTCTTAAGTCTTTGAAAGCCAAGTGAATCCCACCGTACCTTCTCCGCTATGCAATCTGGTTTCCTGAGCAGGTCTCGGGTGCACCTGTGCAGCAGTCTTCATCGACCTGGCCAAGGCTTTCGACTCTATCAATCACTAAAATGTTATTGGCAGACTCAACAGCCTTGGTTTCTCTAATGACTGCCTCGCCTGGTTCACAAACTACTTCTCAGATAGAGTTCAGTGTGTCAAATCGGAGGGCCTGTTGTCTGGAACTCTGGCAGTCTATGGGGGTGCCACAGGGTTCAATTCTCTGGCCGACTCTTTTCTTGTATATATCAATGACGTCGCTCTTGCTGCCGGTGATTCTCTGATCCACCTCTACGCAGACGACGCCATTCTGTATACATCTGGTCCTTTTTTAGACACTGTTTTAACAAACCTCCAAAACGAGCTTCAACGCCATACACCACTCCTTCCGTGGCCTCCAACTGCTCTTAAATGCTAGTAAAACTAAATGCATGCTCTTCAATCGATTGCTGCCCGCACCCGCCCGCCTGACTAGCATCACTACTCTGGACGGTTCTGACTTAAAATATGTGGACAACTATAAATACCTAGGTGTCTGGCTAGACTTTAAACTCTCTTTCCAGAGTCACATTAAACACCAAACAAAAATAAAATTTGTCTCCTCCAGGATACCATCTTCTGGGGTAACCTCTCTTCCCCCAGTCCCCTCTCCCATGTGCTGCCCTTCTGGCAGCTTTATGGGACTAATCCAGCTGGTAAGCAATCAGCCCCTTGATTACTCACAAAGCACAATCAGCCCCAATTAGTCATGGCAGAAGAGCCCGTCGAGACCTGGCACATCCAGCAGAGGGAGCCATCGCCTCATGATGTAGACTCCGTCTGTCACCAGGCCTCGATGATTCTCCCCCTGGTGGCTGACCTGCTGTACGCCAAACTTGGTGGAATACTACTTGTGTTAATCCAAATTAATTGTAGTTCTTTAAGGCAAAAACATGCAGAACATAACAGTATCAGTAAAGTGTCATAATTACGCAATAAAAATAATGCTATATAAACATGAATTAATAAGCATAATATTACAGTATTTAAATACAGCTATGAACAGAGCAGCATAAATATTTACCTAAAGATGAACCTCTTGTAGGAGAGAGAGAGAGAAACCATTTACTAAGACTGACAAGATAAAGATTTATGGCACCCTCTCTGGTCTATATTAGCATCCACTAAAAGGGCTTTAACTTAAAGGGCATAGTCTCTGCAGGCCACAGGCGTCACAGAACATGTGGATGTCCCTAAGAGAAGCCGGGGAGACCATCTCTGGGCTGGTGTAGCACCTTGGAAGGGCTATCTGCTGCAGGTCTGTAAGTTCTCTCTCTGACTCTTTCCAGGAGTGGAGTCGATTTTTGGGCAACTGGGTGTCGTCTCAGTTCCAATTATTTTCCCATAGACACTGAACCAGCATTTTGGTCTTGGTGGTATAGGGGGTGATGTACCCCAGGAGGTCGTATTGCGAGCCAGGACCTTGTAAATGGTGTGCATGGTAACTGTTGGACTGGCGGGACTTGTACAACTGGCGGGACTTGTACAACTGGCGGGACTTGTACAACTGGCGGGACTTGTACAACTGGCGGGACTTGTACAACAGGATGTCGGACTGACAGTGCAAGCAACTTCCTTGTCAGTCAGGCTTTGCAAACAGCTGTCCATGTAAAAGGACTTCTCTATCGACTCTCTTATGTCTTCTCCAGACCAACCGCACCATTGGGGGAACATCCCACGAATGTCGCTGCTGATGGCAACAGAGTGATCTCTAAATCTGAGGAGCACTTCAAGTAGAGAGGGGCCTAGCGTGGGTCCTGGGAGCAGGAGCTTGTTAACTTCTTAGGGAGCGGTGGGGCGCTAGCGTGGTGAAATGCAAGGCGCCAAATTCAAAATCCAAAAGTAGAATTATTAAACATGCATCAATATACAAGTGTTTCATAGTCATCAAAAGCTCTGCTTCTTGGCAATATCACAGCGTTGTCAGATTTCCAAGGCTTTATGGCGAAAGCACCACATTTGATTGTTTGAGGATAGCACCTCACATATTTTTCCCATAGCCATGAATTCATTAGCCTTCACGGTTCACACATAACACATAACACATTTCACAGCGAAAACAAATCAATTACCTGTTGAAGAACTTCTGCTGAGGTCTTCCTAAGTGTCCAACGAAGACAATCCATGGTTATTTTGTTAGAAAAAGTAATGTATTTTATCCATAAATCTCCATTTGGTTTGCGCGTTATAATCAGAAACTACAGCCTCCACTCCTCCATTGAAACGTGAATAGAACTCGTTCAACTTATACCTATAAACTTGTCCAAGAACAATCAAACAGTTTTAAATGTATCCTTAGGAACACTTTTACGTATATTTACTATAATAATTCAACCGGAATATAAACTGGGCTATAAGTACGGAAAAAAAACTTGGGAGCGCGCGATCTCTTCTGTTGACATCTGAGGGGGCACTTCCTGTTTTCCTCTTCTTCTCTGCTCTAAAGCATCCAAAACAAAACTGAACACTGTCTCGAGACTGTTGACATCCAGAGGAAGGGATCGGTACTGCATTCATATGCCCTTTTATGGGCATTTTCATAAGGGAGGGGTTCCAAATGAGGCACTCTGTCAAAACCACTTTTTCCAGGACAGAAATTCCTCAGGGTTTTGCCTGCCATATCCGTTCTGTTTTACTCACAGACAAAGGGTTAACACTTTTAGAAAATTCAGAGTGTATCCAATGGTACCAAATATGTGCATGTCCTATTTTCTGGGCCTGAATGGGAGGCATTTTACTTTGGGCATGCCAGGCTCTCCAAAACAGTCACTTCGTGCGCTGCTCCCTAAGAAGTTAAGCATCTCCAATCCAAAGTTAAATCTAGAATCAGCTTCCTATTTTGCAACAAAGCCTCCTTCACTCATGCTGCCAAACATACCCGGCGATGTCATTTACAAAATAGCCTCCAACACTCTACTCAGCAAATTGGATGCAGTCTATCACAGTGCCATCCTTTTTGTCACGTAATCCCCATATACTACCCACCACTGCGACCTGTATGCTCTCATTGGCTGGTCCTCGCTACATATTCGTCACCAAAGCCACTGGCTCCAGGTCATCTATAAGTCTTTGCTAGGTAAAGCTCTGCCTTAGCTCACTGGTCACCATAGCAACACCCATCCGTAGTACACGCTCCAGCAGGTATATTTCACTTGTCATCCTGAAAAGCCAACACCTCTTTTGGCCGCCTTCCCTTCCAGTTCTCTGCTGCCAATGACTGGAACGAATTGCAAAAAAAAAAAAAATCACTGAAGTTGGAGACATATCTCCCTCTCTAACTTTAAGCGTCAGCTGTCAGAGCAGCTTACCAATCGCTGCAGCTGTACACAGCCCATCTGTAAATAGCCCATCCAACCAACTAGCTACCTCATCCCCATATTTGTTTGTTATTCTGCTCTTTTGCACACCAGTATTTCTACTTGTACATCCTCATCTGCACATACATCACTCCAGTGTAAATTGATAAATTGTAATTACTTTGCCACTATTGGCCTATTTATTGCCTTACCTCCTGACTTCATTTGCACACACTGTATACAGATTTTTTTATTGTGTTATTGACTGTACGTTTGTTTATCCCATGTGTAACTGTGTTGTTTTTGTCGCACTGCACCTCTTTATCTTTGCCAGGTCGTAGTTGTAAATGAGGACTTGTTCTCAACTGGCCTACCTGGTTAAATAAAGGCAAAATTAAAATAAAAAAATAAAAAAGTGGCACCTCAAAAATTATGTAGAGAATGTGTTTCGCGGCCATGGGGCCTATATAAAGGGGCGGACCCCAGCTGTGACACAGTTGTACACGGGAGTAAATCCTCACCTCGGATGTATCCCTTCGCCGCGGAGTGATACCAACATATTGGAGTGATCCAAATTGCTCACATAACCATGGTAACACATGTAACCTTTGTTTCCGCGAGTTAAGCGGGCATTGTGTCAAGAAGCAGTACGGCTTGGCTGGGTTGTGTTTCGGAGGACTCCGTACAGGAGTTGCAGCGATGAGACAAGACTCACTACCAATTGGATACCATGAAATTGGGGAGAAAACGGGGTAAAAGTACAAATAAAAAAATACAAAATAATTGTTATCAGTGTTGATGAAAGATGGATAAAGGAGAAGGAAAGACAGGCAAGTTAATTTCCTTACCATTGGTAACCAGGAAGCAGACTTTGCCCTGGAAGTAACCTGGGTCTAAATACTTGAGGGAGGTCTCTGCTGACTGGAAGCTGAGGAGAGAGAAAAGCAGTAGCATTACCACTGGAAGAAGAGGCCAGTAAAGCCACACCATAGGTCCAGCTCCCTATGAATGGTTCTTATTGTCTGTATGTGAATGTACCTGAGCTCGGAGGTTAGGTGAATGATGAAAACCACCAGATCTATCCGCGGCCGAGACTCCTCGTTTTCCATGGGTAGTGGGAGACTTCCGGCCAACCTGGTACAGAAAGAAAAAGACAAGACTGTTAGAACGGTTGTGACTCGATGGTATACAGCTACTTTCGTCAAGTGACTTTTCGTAGCAGGTTAGGAGAGCATTTTAGCTAACCCTAATCCTTTTTAACCTAATTCACCTAACCTGCTACGAAAAGTCACTTCCGTCCGTAGCTGTATACCATCTAGTCAAATCCCCTACCTAGCTCGCTAGTTGAGAACTAAATTCAGTATTTACACATTGACATTCTTCTCTTGAAGAACAGTGTCAGCTAACTTCTGCTGAAATTGCTCTTCGTTCTCCACCAGCTGAACTAAGAAACACATTCGTTGAGAAACAACGGGTGAGTTATCGGTGTTATGATGCGCCAGCTATCTAACTAAACATAGATACAAATATTGGCTTCTGTGTATGTAACTGTATCAATAATCTGGATAGCAGTAATGTCACAATTGGTTTAGTGATAAGAGTCCTTTGGTAATTATTTATGTTTGCTAGCTACTTAGGCTAACGTTACTTACAGGACCATTTACCAGTATGTTGGCCTTGTTTAGTCCAGGAAGTTTACTAAATGGTTTGAGTAAAGACATTTTACTTCCAAAAAGTCAAAATGTGTTCTAAAGCGTTCAACAATGCGGTCGCTAAATAGCTACAATTCAGACAACTCCAATGTTATGGTTGAATAAAATAATTTATCCCATGACTTTTGTGGCGCGTAATTTCAAACTTCCGTTAAACGTCATGACGTCTTCTTCTGCTGCCATTTTCTTAAGGAGCATGACTGCCTTACACTGTCTAAGAAGTGTAACTACACATCTAATCCTGCTTCTACCTCCACTTTGCACAATAACTTGGATATTTCTTTGATAAACAGTAAATTAAAGCTAGAAACCATAGTTGCTACATCCATTTAACTAATAAATGATACACCCATTAATTCTTGAATGTAGCATAAATGCCTCATGAGCAAGTATAAGTTTGTTATACTCCAACGTTAAACAATGTTAACACTATATAACCTCATAACACAATCTATCATTCTGCCCCTGAACAAGGCAGTTAACCCACTGTTCCTAGGCAGTCATTGAAAATAAGAATTTGTTCTTAATTGACTTGCCTAGTTAAATAAAAAAAGACTGAATTTGAAAGGTTACATTTCTCCAAGCCCATCAATCAGCTTTTTACCAAAACACAGGCGTGGTGTCCGCTTTGTTTCAACTAAGGATTCCAACATTAAGAATGGACAGGAAACATGAGTCACAATGGAAGCAGGACTTTAATTTACTTTGTAGTAGATGGCACAGCAAGGTAGATCCCCCAAAACATACACCTTGACTCACAGCAAAAGGACTGGGTGTGTGTCTGTTCATGGGTTCTGCTGAAATGTATGCATCTATTGATGGGTTTCTGCTGAATACCAATAAAGTAACAGTGTGTAAAATGCTTGTGTACGTTGTCAACTATATTGAATTCTACATGTCCGTATTAGTGTGAAGAGTCTTAAGTGGTACTCTCAGTATGTTTATCTTTCAAAGGATGTGGTTGTTTGTTTGTGTATAAATCTAAGTTGTACACACTATACGCGCTCCCCCATATGAAACCGATCTTTGGATCCATATTGGAACCCAGAAAATGACAAGTATCAACATTGTCAATCATAATAATGATTAAAAAACAACAGCATTTCTAAAATAAAATAAGGTTTAAATGGGTAGAACTTCCATCTCCCTTTACTAACCCCGTCCCAATATCCAATTATTACATGAAATAAAGTGTTGCTCCCAGGCCAACTTCCTTCCTTTCGTTCAAGGTCTTTCTCATTCATCACAATCGAAAGCTCCACCAACTATCTTTGCATGCTACTTCCTCCCATCCGGATTTCCTTGTCCCAATTTTTCCTCTCCTCCCAATTTGTCGCACTTCAACATGAATAAACACTCACACCACCCTCCTGGACCCTTCCAGCCAGTCCCAATTCACTCCCTCCCACCTGGCTATAAACCTTTGATGATTGTGGATCTGAAAGGTCTGGATGGGTATAAGCTTCCACTTCCACCATATTGCTGCCATCTTATAGATCTGCAAACATCTAAGGGTTATGGCTCAGGTGAAGAGGTAAGGAGCCCATTAGAACGGGCTATTGCTCCATCTTTCTAAACACCCTCTGCTCTAACATGACCTCGGATGTCCCCCTCTATCATATCTCCCCCGACTCCCTCTCCCCATCTGAGCTGGAACGTCTATCCCTCTCTAACGACAGAGATCTCTCTCTTTCTCTCCCCCTGGCCATCATCTCTGGAGAGGTGGACCTCTCCCGGTCTTCCCTCGTCATGGGCTCAGGCCTGTCGTCTTGCTCCCGGAAGTGGGGTGGTCCCTCTCCTCCGCTCTCCCTCCATCTCTCCTGGGACGGGGAGCGCCCTGAGGGTGAATGCCCAGACGGAGAGCGCTGAGACGGTGAGTGGGGTTCTCTGTCTCGGGTGTGTGAGGATCTGTCCCTGGAAGACCTGGGTAGAAGGAAACAGATCAGGAATTGGTAAAATATCAAGCCCCGAAGATAGATAAACAAAATTAAACCCAGACAAACTGTTTGGAAAGAGCTGAGTCGTACTCATTAGGGCACAGTATAGCAAAACATTTTGCAACGGAAAAACTGGCAAAACCAGGCAACCTGGTAAAATAAAAAGATAGTTGGTACCTCCCTGTTTTAATCTAGTTGCAATTTGGGTCATGTTCATTAGGGCACAAGGTGCGTAGCAAAACATTTTGCAACGGGAAAAAAACACCTGCGTTTGTTGTTCAGGCAACCTGGTAAAATAAAGGTAGTAGTACCTCCCGGGTTTCATTCAGTTCTCTTCTAGTTGGTGCCTGATTTTAGTGACATAAGGGCTATCTGCCATTTTCTAAGTACCACGCAGGGTTCCTGTCTGTCTGTTCGGGCCTCACCTCTTCCTCTTGCTCCTGTGAGAGTGGGAGCGCGAGCGATGCCCGTCCTTGTGTCTATGCTTACGTTCCCTTTCCCTGTCCCGCTCTCCTCCTCCCTCCTCCCGGGGACGAGAGGAGCGGTGTCGTCTCGAGCGATGGGAGGATGAGCTGCCTCCCTCCCTATATCGTTCACCGCTTCTTGATCTTGTCCTGTGAAAAGAATACATCAACGTGGATTGTTAAAATACAAGAGAACGAGCATTTAAGTATTTGTTTGATGTCTGAACTGATGGGAACAAGTCAGATTTAGCTCACCTCCGGCGATCTCTCTCCCCCCTCTCTCTTTCTCTCTCCCGTACACGTTCGGTTTCGCGCTCCCTCTCCTTTTCCCTCTCTTGTTCTCGCTCCAGCTCCCACTCCTTTGCCCTCTCTTCCTCTTTTTCACGCTCCTCCCTTCTTCTCAATCGGATTCCTTCTTGCTTATCCACAACAGCTTTCTGTAGCAGGGAAAAAAAACCATGTAACTAAGTACACAAATCAATCGCAACAACTGTGCTCAGAGAGATCAAGCTTTACACTTCCTGAAAAGCAAGGTAAATGTCTACATAACTAGTGATATCCTACTAGGTTCTAACTACTGATATATGGTGCGTCTCACCCGTAGCCTGTCCAGCTTCTCCCGGATCTCAATGAATCCCAGATGCAGTTTGCCCCGAAGTGGTCGGCCAGGCGGCGGTCATTGTCATGGAGACCTAGGTAGCGGAGCACACCTCACACACCCGGAGCTTCTGCTGCTGGAAGCTGGACGCCGGCATCGAGTTCCTGTATACGTCCTGGGAGAAAGCAACAGTACACCAGACTGACGATAGATCTAGAACACTGCAAAGTTCTTAGTGAGTATGCTGCGGTGTTGAAGACTAAAGTTAATTAGGATATAGTACACAAATGCATGACCCACTTTCGAATGACTGATATCGACTGACTTTTGGGATTTATTTTGAGTGCACATGTGAAATTCCTCTTATACCTGGCTGTTAAACATCTAAGAGGCTTTGCTGAAACAGGTTTGTAAATAAAAAAAATGTATCTTTATTTAATCACAGTACAATTCCTAGCACCTATGATTGGTTGTGACCACAACCATCCTTGACCCCTGCCAACTGACCTCTGCCTCCTTCTTCATTGCGCGAGTCTTCTCCACCTTCTCCAGGACCTCCTGTGCCTCTTCCACATTCCCCTCGCCCCCCAGCTGCTCCGCCCGGGCCAGCAGCTTACCGATCTCCTCGTTCAGCTCGTGGACCCGCTCAGCCTGTTGATACCAGAGAGAAAGGGTTACAATTATGACACGGTGACAACCAGAGCAACAAAGTGACAGAATCTCATTTTAATTACAGTTTTTATACATGGTTGAAATGTCATTTTCTGAAATGAATCAGATACATTAATCTAGAAAAACCAGAACAACACATACCATGGAATTGGATTCCAACTATACAGTGTCAATTCACCGAATGAGCATGTGGGGAACTATCTAAGTAAGACGAACAACAGGGGTCGGTCACCTTGGCTGCAACCTCAGCGCTGATCTCATCCTGGGTCTCAGCCAGTCTCTTTTTTGCTAGCTCAGTCCTGCGGTCACAGTCACCGATGAACGACTGAAGGTGCTCAGCAGCCTGCAGTGACAGGGGATGACGAGGAGAGAGTTTAAAGTCGCGAGATCAGATAGAAAAACATCAATAGATATCACATGGTTGGTGTGTACAAGACAAAACAGAAGAAAAGAGGAGAGAAAGAAAATCCATTGATCAACAGATCACATGGAGTTTTCATGCAGAGGAAATGTGTGTATGTGTGGTAAACATGTATACTAGGTATGTGACAGTCCAACGTGACTCACGTTAAGCTCAAAGAAGTACTCCTGTTGCTTGGATGCGATCTCGAAGTCAGCCCTGAGAGCCAGGTCGTGGACCTTCACACACTCTCCCAGGTCCATTCTCTATACAATGACAAGAAACATCCATTAAATCATTCACTCAAAGCTGTACCTACAAGTCCTGTACTCAGGAGTGCAATTGACATTGTGTTCTATAAAACCCTACTGCACACAACCATTGTGACAAAGACCGTGTTTCCCAAACTAGGGGTCGTGACCCCATGTGGGGTCACCTGATTTAAAAATGGGGCCACGAGAACTCCCAAATACAATAAATACATCGTGCTTGATTCATAGAACCGGGTTACGTCAGTAAACTCTGTAGCCGCTAGATGTGATTGTAATAAACAGAGCAGTTTCTGTTTACTTCCTACAAAATGTAGATCTATCTTTAGAACCGTTTCAGCTACAAAATAGTATGATCCCTGAAAGATAAGACTCTCAGGAACATGTGCGCTTCTTCTGTTTCCCTCTACAATGGCAGGGCACATTAGAACAGAGTGGACAAGACCAGGCACTAAATCAATGAAGACGTTATTTTCTACACAGGAGATCATACAAAAGTATTGCCTGATGATCTTCTGAACTTCCCAAAACTTTGAAATACTGTGTGTACAAATACAGATTGAAATACTGTCAAACGTACTGAATTGTAATAGACTGTCTAAGCCACTATGATTTAAAGAAAATGGGATCCCTGGACTAAGTAAGATCATGTACTCACAGTGCCGGAGAGGATGTCATGAGGACAGGAGTCCAGCAAATGACTCTTGCAGACCCGCTCATCTGTAAATTTGATTCTCTGGCGCATGGTGTCCCCTACACGAAAATAAATCAGACAAGGGGAGAGAGTTAGTGTGCTGAGCAATGTCATGTCAATCTCAAGAAGCAATAGCTGTGTGCATACCAGACACCACCTTCCTATTATCCAAAATTGTGATTACGGTGGGTGCGGATGCCCATGTGGATCATTCATTCCTGAAACCTAGATTAGCTTGCTAAAGTTAAACTAGTTATCTGTCCAACGTTAGCTGCAGCAAGTCAGTAGCATCTCGTGGGCCAGCAATATCCCAGCTAGCAAACATCAACAATGTGTCAAGGTCCGAAACGGAATGTTCCTTGTGTTAACTTTACTGTGAACACAACAAGTAGCTAGCTGTCGTTAGCATTCAACCATTGGTTCCCAGGCTAAGGTAGCTTAGCTAGCTAACGTCAGATAGCATGATAACTAGTTAAAAACATTTCCTCGGAAACATCGAGCGACACTGAAACAGTGTAGCTTGTCGTTTACTCACCATCTCTACTTGTGCCCATCAACTGGTCCAACATCGCTCGCATTTGCGCTTGGGCCGACATGTTTCTTGTCTATGTCACCGACACTACACGCCGATGGTGTCTGCTGCATGCAGCCTCGACCACAGGCCTCTGACGGCTCGTGGACGTCGAACAACTTTTCTCAGAGAGAACCTCAAGTTCTCGTGACGAATAGTTGATACAAACTAGCTCGCTAAAACCTTTTCTTGAGACCTTCCACCACCTTAACGTTTATAGTTATCAAGTTTGTAATACCAATTTACAGTGTAAATATTTGGTAGCTAAGCCTATTCCGAAATGTTTCTCGTCCCCGTTCGTCTCTCAATTCGAAGTATGGCGAGGGGACAGTATGCTGAGTGGCGGGTAGTGTATTTTCAAATTCGGATTATTGAGGTAAACCCTAAGGTTTTTATGTAGTTGTGAAACCAACCACAGTCCCTTGTTAGACCGTAAATATCATAGACATATTCTAACGTATTTATTAATTCGGTGTCTTGTATTTTTCGACTTCCTCCTATTTCCGAGCGCGCTCTGCCTCGAAGGAAATGCTGCAGTCCTCGCGCGCTGGTTAGCTGAACGGCACAAAATGCTGCAGTCCTCGCGCGCTGGTTGGCTGAACGGCACAAAATGCTGCAGTCCTCGCGCGCTGGTTGGCTGAACGGCACAAAATGCTGCAGTCCTCGCGCGCTGGTTGGCTGAATGGCCCAAACGTAATTTTGATCGCTCTGTCGTCAGATATCGTACGTATTTTTATTTATTTTTTTTAAAGAAAGAACCGCTATAATAAATATTAGTCAATACTATCGCAAGTAAATACAAGCGCAATGACATTGTAGCAAAGATGGCATATGAATGCACATTGGCCTAAACTGGATTCTATGGGCAAGGACAGTGTGTGAGAAGCACATAATAAAACAAGTCTGGAATTATCTATTCTATATAATGACTGTTTATGCGTTGTGCATTACATGTATTTATTCTTGTCTTGTTGTTTTGCTCTCGTCATAAAATGCATTTGGCATTCGGCCAACACCACGGATAGACATACGCCCTGAACCACCCATAAACATTGCTGTCCCGCCCACCCCACACTGGAAAAATGGCGACAGCTGTCCTGTGGCTCTCACGGAACCTCGTATCGAGGAGTACGGGGGTAGTAAGCCGTAACACCGTCTTGAAACCGTCTAACACAACGAGACTGAACCAATGTCGAAATGCGGTATCAACAGCAAATGGCGGTGTTCAACCAAAGCCGGATAAAGTGAGTTTTCATGCATGGCCAAGCCAGAGAGTAAGCAGACTGTGCAACCCTACACATAATGTGGGAGGTTCCTGACTCTTGGAGCAGATTGACAGCAGTCTTTTCCAATCACATGTTAAGGAATTTGGAGAGACAACTGCGGGAGCCAATGACCTTGTGTGTGTGGGTTTGATACGGAAGTAATTGTCATTATTTTAGCCACTTTTCGTCGACAAATTATACTTTAAAACTAATATGTAAATGTTTTATGTAATAAGGCATTGGCTTACACAGAATATACCAGTGTAACATTAACACAACTATAAATACCATGGGGTATTGGAGTGGCCATTTTTAGGTCAAAGCCCTTATCAATTGAATTAGCCTGTTTGAAGGAAATAAAACAACGGATCCATAATTTATTGTATTATGAGTATGGCCCCCTGACCATCTGCATTTATTATGTGAATCAAGGAAATTGTTGAGGATTTCTGCATTCTGAAAAATCCCATGTTATCTTATCTGAGGCTTTGAACCATATACCGTGTATTTTGCTTGATGTGGTCGTGTTTCTGTACGATTTTAGTTAATGAAGTAACATTTTTTCAGATTGTAGATATTCTTAATTTCTTTCTTTCGCCCCTATCACCCAGATATCCTTCGGCCTTATCCGCATGACCGCTGTAGTGATTCCCTTCCTGTACGTGGGAACTCTGATCAGCAAGAACTTTGCGGCTCTACTTGAGGAGCATGACATCTTCGTCCCCGAGGATGATGACGATGACGACTGATCCTAGGTCAGTGATGAGAAGAGATGTATTGATACAGCTATTGACATATAAAAGGCTAATATCGTTAGTAGTCCCAGGGTGACACACAGGCTACCCTAAAATAAAACATCTCTTTAATATACTATTGTCCCTAACAGTAGTTTAGAGTGCATGCGTGCAACATCTTATTTACATAATGGTATGTACCTAATCCAAACAGTCATGTTGGAACATTTTGAAATGGTAACAATGATTATCTAAAAGAGAATGAAGAGAAATAATACAACTGTGAGAATTAATGAATATTTGACATTGCTTTCATTTTCATTCTTTCTCAGGGTGCTTTGCAATAATGATGGCATGCCAATATGAGGAAAGAGAGCGAGATGCCCCCTACAGGAGAAGATTGCCCTCATCATGATCCACCTCTCCATCGCCTTTTTTCTCTCTCTCCTCCCTTTTAGTCCCACTATCACCTCCTTGCCACGGATTACTACATATTATTTGATATCATTGTGAGGTCACAGCACAGTCAGACTTCACTCTTGCATGTGTCTTATTTACTCAATAAAGAGTCTGTGTGTAAAAAAAAAAAAAACATTTGTTTGGGTATGTTCTTTGGTGTTATTTCATGATTGTCCCTGTCATTCTATAAAACATGCATTCTTTGGTCTTATAACTCCAACCACAGCCTAGCCTGGAATCCAGATTGATGTGCTCTATTTCACCACGATTTCACTTTGCTATATGTTGAAACTGAGCATATCAGTTTGTAGAATTCCAGGCTAACCACAGCCAGCCATAACGAAGAACAAACATAGTGCTATTGTATGGCTTCTTGGCTCTTCACAGCAGGTATCCAACTATCCATCAACCAACTCTATCTCTTCCCCCTTCCTGCAGTGCTGCGTTGGCCAGTCTCGGTGTCTCTTCCCCCTTCCTGCAGCGCTGCGTTAGCCAGTCTCAGGTGTCTCTTCCCCCTCCTGCAGCGCTGTGTTGGCCAGTCTCAGGTGTCTCTTCCCCCCTCCTGCAGCGCTGCGTTAGCCAGTCTCAGGTGTCTCTTCCCCTCCTGCAGCGCTGTGTTGGCCAGTCTCAGGTGTCTCTTCCCCCTTCCTGCAGCGCTGCGTTGGCCAGTCTCAGGTGTCTCTTCCCCCTTCCTGCAGCGCTGTGTTGGCCAGTCTCAGGTGTCTCTTCCCCCTCCTGCAGCGCTGCGTTAGCCAGTCTGAGGTGCTCCCTGAGGTCCCTGATCTCCAGCTCACTGCGACCCTTCATCCCAATCAGCTCCACATACACCTCCTTGTAGCGGTCACACAAACTCTGCTTCTCCTAGAGGGGGGTCATAGACCAACACAGAGGAAACCAGTACAGTGACATTTCTTATCCATATTCGGTTGTGTGTGTATGTAAACACATATGGTGGTTGAATGGTTGGTCTGGAGTGGAACAGTAGAAACGGCATATGCAAGTACCTTAGGACAAGATGAGGGAAATTTGACTAAAGATTAGTATTTGTGTTTATGGTGTGTTATCAGGATTTTGTAAGGGTTGATCATGTGGATACAGAATATACCAGTAGTACCTTAGTTAGAGACTGCACTTCATTCCTTAGACAGCCAATCTCTTTTTGTAGGTACTCGGCCTCAATCTCCTTTGCTCGTAGCAGCATCTGGAGGGCAACATAGATACATCAGTTTAGTATTTTTGGTCATTTTAGTGATGCCATACTCATCAATATAAATATGATTCCACAATTCTTTCACCAGTATTGTGTCAATGAACGAATAGTGCACTGACGTCACTGATGACCAATACTAGCTGTTCTACATGGTTATTTTTAGGACCCCAGCAGCATGTCACTGAGGTGAGGTTTTCAGGATTCTGAATGAATCTGGTCCAGCCAATAGATGACAGCATCTGGAGGACAACATGACCAATCACCAATGGCCAACACTAATCTACACACCAATCAATAGAGCAACTCTGATGTAAGCCTTGCTTCCAATCAGACCTAGTTTCAAATACTAATTCAGGAATTTCCATTACTTTTCAATACACCTCAAAACAAGTATTCAGATCAAGCAGTTGAATATTGAAATGTGTTTGGAAATACACTTGGAAAGTGTTTGAAAATACTCAAATACACTCCAATGCATAATGAATTTAACCCAGGTATTTGAAATATGTATTTGAAAATACTTTCAAATACAATTTGGTCGATTATTTGGTTTTTACAAATAACCATTCAAATACTCAAATAGGAATACTTGTTTTAGGCTGTGAATTTGAAAATAGTCAAATACACAGAAGGCATTTAAATAACAAATGGTCAAATCCAACATGTACTTGAATCCGGTTCTGCTTCCAATACAACTACTCAGAATGTCAAACTTTATTCTTACTTCCAATTCCGAGGGACTGCGCTCACAGTTGCCAGGGGAGACGTTTCCTGACATCTGACCTGTGATGAAGTGGCGCATGCGGCTGATCTCCTCAGTCAGACGAGCCTGCAGTTCCTGAGACAAACATGAAGATGAAATAAAAATACTTATTAGAGAATTAATTAGATAACTCATTTGTTGTTAATTAGTCTCGCATGACAGACTCTTTGCTCGATCGCACTCTTTCTTTCTTTGTCTCTCTGCTCTCTTTCTCTCTGCTCTCTATCCCCCTCTCTCTCTCTCTCCTTCTTCTCTCTCTGCTCTTTCTTTCTTTCTTTCTCCCTCTCTCTCTCTGCTCTCTCTCTGCTCTCTTTCTCTCTCTGCTTTCTCTCTGCTCTCTCTCCCTCTCTCTCTCCTTCTTCTCTCTGCTCTCTGACCTCTGACCTGGTTCTCTCTGCGGAGCTGTTCCATCTCTCTGTCCTTCCAGCTCAGCTCTGTTTCTCTGTCTCCTCCGCTCTGCTCGGCCCGGTTCAGCTCCAGGCACTTCTGGGAATATCTCTCTGACAGAACGTCCAACTCACTGTGGAGGGCATCAGCCTGGGGCCTGTAGAGAACCAAGAACACATATTTAACACACATGCATGTGGGCATGCCCGCACAGATGCATGAATGCACAACCACACTGACACACAAGCACAGGGTGGATAGTTATCCCATTAGAGAAAACTTTCTCTTCCACATTCTTTTGGTGCCTTTCACTTTGATGTCTGGCAAAAGAGAATGGATCTCACGTCTGTCCTCTATACGTAGTATCCATATGGCCACCCCCTTCAGTCATCCTTCTGGCTTTCTCCACCTCCCTCTCCAGCTCCTCCCTGTGAGCCTCCTTCAGGGCCTCAACTGCTATAGAGCACAGAAGTGGCATAACATGACAAGGAAAAAGAAAACATTGAAGTAAAGAGGGGAAGGACAGGACACAGGAGGGTAGGTAATCTGTTCCACAACAAAAGTTGCTTTGTGACATCATCCCTAGAAAAAGCATAATTATTCACATAACACTCTACATGATATTTCACACTATTCCCAACAGGTCTCTCCTTCCCACCTTGTGCCGTGGCCTGGCTCTCCTCCTGCAGCAGTCTCTCTCTCTGTCTCTGAAGCTCTCGGACCTCCCTGGCGTGGCTCTCCTGGAGCTCCATAAGGGCCCTGCAGTGGGCAGCCTCCATGGCCTCCAGACGCTGGCCGCAGGGGGCCCAGGGGCCAGGGAGAGGAGGGGGGTCGAGAGGGGGATAGAGAGGGGAGGAAGATAGGGGAGAGATAGAAAGAAAGAGAGAGCGGGACGAGGAAAGGGAAGAGGGTTGAGAGAGAGAAAATAGTTGGAAAGAGGGGAGAAGAAAGTGGAAGAGTGAGACAGAAAGAGAGAGAGTGAGAGAAGGACATGTGAGAAGGGTGAGGAAAGATTCCTAAATTATTCATTATGCATATTGAAAACGTCCTCTCTGTTTCTATAATACCTTTACCAGACAGTGCTAAGCATTATGATTATTAAATGTTAAACACTCAAATGAACAAATAACTGTTTTACATTTAGGATTTTGAGCAGTAAATAATTCTCACACTACCTCCTTTGTAGGGCCGTTGCACTTGTCGTCTGAATCGTCTGATTAGAAATCGTCTGATTGGTCTGATTAGTCTGTGCACCAATCAGAGACAGCGCGCTCATCTCCCTGAATGATAGACTCTCGAACTCCACCCACTTATTGTTGACGTCCACGTCCATGGTGTGAGTGACAGGTTCAGGTACGCTGGCTTTCTTCAGATCCAGAGAGTCCCATCTGCTGCCCATCTCTCTGAAGGGGATCCCCTCAAACCATCTGTTCCTCTCCTCCAATCGCTTGGCTTGCTCTCTGTCCCAGCCCTCTCCTGCCTCTCTCTGACTGTCTGATGACATGTTGGGGGAGGTGTCATCTAGATCCGGGGCCACAGAGTCCATTTGACGAAGATAGGAGGGGGAGTTAGTGGTTTGAAGGTCGGGGTCTTCACAGGTGAGCACAGAGGGAGGCTGGCGAGACGACACAGGCTGAGAGTTCTCTCTTTCACTGTCTGACCATCTGTGATATAATAATGGGGACCATAGGAAAAGTGTTTCAGATATAGTTACATAGTCACATTTTTTACTCTTGTATATTATTACATTTGTCTAATTGTCTTCTTGCTGCCTCCAATTCCATTCATTAGGTCGTAAAGTAATTATGTGCATTTCTGTTGTGATCTTAGGCCACACCAGTCTAAGTGCAGGACTTTGTCTACGTCTGAAATGGTACCCTATTCTATTCCCTGTAATGTGCATTAGTTTGGACCAGGGCTAATAGGGGCTTTGATCCATAGTAGCGCAGTAAATAGGGAATAGGGTGCCATTTCAGACACAGTGCCATTTCAGACACAGTCAATAGAAACACTCACGGTGTGATGTCTGAAGAGTGTCTGGGTTGGATAGTCCGTCTCAGCACATTAACCCACTTCATCCTGATCCTGGAGGTCGAGGCTGACAGAGTGAACACTGCTTTCTTTGTCTGGTTGAGATCAAGAGATAAAGAACAGAGTAAAGCCACGTCTGAGGGGTTACAAACAGGAAGGAACTAAAGCATATTGACACCAAGACTGCATCCGAAATGACACCCTACACGGTATATAGTGCACTACTTTATGGGCCCTGGTCAAAAGTAGTGCATTATTTATGGATGGACTAGGGTGCCATTTCAGATGCAGCCCAGGACTGTAGTAGTAGTAGTAGTAGTAGTAGTAGTAGTAGTAGTAGTAGTAGTAGCAGTAGCAGCAGCAGTAGTAGTAGCAGTAGTAGTAGTAGCAGCAGTAGTAGTAGTAGTATTAGTGGTAGTAGTAGTATTAGTGGTAGTAGTAGTAGTAGTACAGATATAGGATCTTCATTTGATCACTCTTTTGTTGCTGAGAATTTTTCTGCACATCAGGAAACGCAAACTTGTAGTGAATTGAGGTTTCAAAATGCTTCTAAAGTTTGTAATGTCCACTTTAAAATGTCAGACTTGTATCAACCCCTACAAAAAAAATCCATTAATTATAATCCACACAATCATTCACATTTCCTTTTGCTGCAGGACTATTTTCCTGCTGTAGAAAACTGGCTCAAATTAGGATACGGCATCTGCAGTAGCAGCAGTAGTAGCAGCAGCAGTAGTAGTAGTATCATTAGTAGTAGCAGAAATAGTAGTAGTAGTAGTAGTAGTAGTATTGGTAGTAGTTCAATGAGAGAAAAACCAGGAAGAACACACATGTATCTGGAATCCATAGTTCTTCTCCACGTCAAAGTCTTGGACGTTCATACAGGACGTCAGGTCTATCTCTCCATCCAGGTCATCTGACTACAACAGACATGGAGGAACTGGTCGTGATACAGACTCAAAAATACTTCTGTGGGTATATAATTGGGGAACTGATATTGCAGATATAGGAAATGGCGTCACCTCCTCAGCCTCAGAGTCCATGTAGAAACTCAGCGCAGCGTCCCTCATCACAAACCAGTGTCTCCTCCACTGTTAGAAACACAAGCCAAACAGACTCAGTCAAACCAGTGACACTTCAAAATATTCAAAACACTGCTATTGTTTTGAATAATGCTTTCCTCTATTTGTGGCAGTTTGTTCTAACACATGGTCACGTGTCATTTGCAGTGTTACCTCCCCATATTCATCCAGTTTTGACATCCAGCCTTTTTGGTCAGAATGTGTTTGGGTATTTTCAGGTAGAACTCTCTGCCGTGGTTTAGACGATCTGAGGCCCTTTCTAGTTTGATTATCTGACTTCTGTAACAAAGGGATTATAAGAATAATGATTATATGATTATATATGATTATATGATACAGTATGAGTGACTTGATGGCAGACCTGTTTTTAAGGTACACAAAGGTATCAAGCGTATCACCTGTGGCTGAAGCGTTGTTGTGGGGACAGTTGTCCGGGACAGTTGTCCGTTCTCTGAGTCGCAATATTTCTCCTTCTCTTTCTCCCTCCTGTCTCTTCCCCTCTCTCTGCCTCTCCCTCTCTCATCAGACTCAACCTGTGTACTGCAGCTATCAGATTCCTCTACATACCTAAAAAAGAAGACAACTTAACGAAATAGAGAGAAAATCCTGACCCAATATGCTGTACTTGTAGTAGGCCCTTACAATACACTGTATATGCAGTACTTGTATATGCTGTACACTGTATATGCTGTACTTGTAGTAGGCCCTTATATGCAGTAGGCCTTTACAATATGCTGTACATCCAGTAGGACCTTACAATATGCTGTACATCCAGTAGGCCTTTACATTAAGCTGTACATGCAGTAGGTCCTTACAATATACAAAGTCAAAGTCACCATTATTAGTCAGTTGTACAACCAAATGCCTTCAACTGAAATGTGTCTTCTGCATTTAACCCAACCCCCTCTGAATCAGAGAAGTGCAGGGGGCTGCCTTAATCGACATCCACATCTTCGGCACCTGGGGAACAGTGGGTTAACTGCCTTGTTCAGGGGCAGAACGACAGATTTTTACCTTGTCAGCTCGGGGATTTGAACTTGCAACCCTCCGGTTACAAGTCCAACGCTCTAACCACTAGGCTACCTGCCGCTACTGTACATCCAGTAGGCCCTTGCAATATGTTGTAAATGCAGTAGGCCTTTACAATACGCTGTACATGCAGTAGGCCTTTACAATATGCTGTACATGCAGTAGGCCCTTACAATATGCTGTACATGTTGTAGGCCCTTACAATACGCTGTACATGCAGTAGTAATAATATGCATAACAATTTATCATGCTTCCTCTGCCCTCCCTCCTCCCTCTCTCTCTATAATGTCCCTCCTGTCGCCTCTCCAGTCTCCCCACTCACCTGGGTGTCCTGTGCCTCTGGTCTCTACGTGGGCTGGGGCTCTGGGTCCTCCTCCTCGGGCCCAGTACCATCTCCGCCCCCTCTCCCTCTGACCCCAGGTCCAGTCTGGGGATGTCGGCCAGAATGACGTAGTCCTCTATGGTCATCCCCCCTGGGAGTCCACTGAGGCGGTTCTCTTGGGCTCCTCTCGGGTCAACAGATACTCCAGGCCCCGCCTTATATTACTCTTGCTCCTGTCACTGATTGGCCTGTCATTCGTTTCCATGGTCGCAGCGTGGGGTTTCAACGAATTGGCAAGCAGCTGGGAGTCGATGCCTAGTCGTGGTGGGGAGGAGCTACAAGAGAGGGCAGGGCTCAGAAGGGAGTGGGAGGAGCCACGCCAGGAGCCTGGAGGGAGGCTGGGGTTGGTCTTAGGGAGGTGCATCTCTGTCCGTTCCTCTCTGGCGATCCTCTCTGGTCTCCTTGAGTAGCTCTGTGCTGTGTCAGGTCTGGTGTCGCTATGCTTGGTTTCTCTTTGGGGTGAATGGCTGTGTGTACCATAGCCAGGGGAGAGCATTCACGACTATCACAACTGCCAGTGGTTGGAGAAGGGTTTTTATCTGTTCTGGGCCGGGGGCTTCGAGACCCTTCGTAGGAGTTTGGCTGCAAGGCTGGAGAGTCACGTTGAGAGATGGAGTCAAGATTTTTGTACAGTTTTTCAGAGTCCAAACTGTGACTGTTTGAGTTGTGGGAGGGACGTCTTGACTCCCTTGACTCTCTTGACTCTCTTGGCTCTCTTGGTCTTCTTGGCTCTCTTGACTCTCTTGGCTCTCTTGGCTCTCTTGATCCTCTTGACTCTCTTGACTCTCTTGACTCTCTTGACTCTTGATCACACCCATTGGCATAATGCTCTGTTTTACCATTTCTTACGTGGAAGGAGTCAGTGTGTTTGTAGGAGGCCGTGTTTCGACACGGGGAGGGGTGGCGAGACACGACAGACCCTCGTCTGTGAGAGGGACTGGACCATCCTGACGGATGGCGAGACGAGGAGTGAGATGAGTGAGACGGAGCGTGAGAAGGAGCGTGACTTTTGGAGTGGGAGCTTCTACGTTGGGAGGACGCAGAACGAGATTCAGCAAGTTTATACCGGTTTGGGCATGGGGAGCGAGGGCTAGGAGACTGATCTTGAGAATCAGTGCCACCACGTCTGAAGTTGGAATGATAGGTGTACCTCTGCGGAGACTCGCTCCTCCAGGTCTCCTGCTGGAACGTTTCATCGCTTCTCCTCTGGGAGGGAATTCCGAGATTCACGTTCCGGTAGGGGATGGAGGCTTTGGGTTCTGGGCTGTGGTTGTTGGGGAGCGGATGGCCCCTCTCATAGTGCCGGTAAGGCCGTTTGGATACACCATCCACCTGAGCCTGGGGACCACCATCAAATAAGGCTTTCCTGTCCGGAGAGAAGTAGCTGTTTTCTCCTCTTGATCCTAGAAGTGAGGAGTAGGGACACGGGCATGGTAGATCATCCATTTGATGGAGCCCCACTCAAATGGAAAGCAAAGACACATTTAAGTGTTTAACTGAAAAATTACAATAACATTTTGAATTAAAATCGAATTGAATGAAAATTGTAGCAGCAGTCCCAGGCAAAATGTCTGTCTGTAATACTGTGAGCTGGTCTGACCTGAGGGTCGCCTGAACCTCTCCCGGCCTCTCTTCTCCTCCATCAGTGAGCTGTGTGGTGGTCTGTGGGGAGAGGGGTCCACCCAAGTCATCTCTGGCCCCGTCACACAGCACCCTGCTGAGCTGCTAGAGCCACTCCTCCCTGGGTCTGGCAGGAAGTCCCACTGGTCCTCCTGACTGCTGGGTGGAGATATAGAGGGAGGGCATGAAGGACATTGGTAGGGGTACACACTCTATGAGTTTGGCACAATATACTGTAGAACTAGTTTATGAGAACTAGTTTATCTTAATGTAGTGTTACTAAAGTCAACTGCCAATGACACTCACACTCACCTGTGTACCGTGTCAGAGTCACAGATATTGAGTTTCCAGTCAGGGCTCGGAGTGTGAGTTAGGCTCTCCTGATAGGTCCAGACGCTCCTGGTGACATCACTGTAGCTGGTCACCTCCGACAGGAAGTCTTGGTTGTCCTGATTCTTGAAAGGGACACATTTCGACCAATCGTTAATAATTCAGAGAATGTCAAACTGGTCAATGGCTTTGTCAATTCTGCAAACCATCTGAGATGTGTAAAAGTCACTTTTAAGGATTGGTACACAAAGTATGTAATTCTGTTGTGTTTTCAGAAAGTTGCATAGTAACGTGAAAATACAGTTGGAGACAAATCAAACAAATTCAACAATGCTATAGTGTACAGGTATCTCTATGGCAAGACAGTCATTACCTAGTGTGACCAATGACATTACAATGCTTAAAGATTAATTAAATGAATGAGTTGCACTCTCAAGGTCAATTCAACAAGCATGTGAGAAAGCACCAACAAGTAAAGTAAACAAACTTCAGACAAAATGGCTGCCTGTGGAATAAATGAAAAGAAGCTAACTTTCCATACAACACATCACAGCTAAAACAAAATGCTAACTTCTTACTACACCTGCTTGCAGAGCTTCCTTGGACGTCCCTTTACAAATCTGCTGTTAAGACAGGCTGCAAGTGGCAACAACAACTTCTCTCCTCCCCCTCTCTCTCCTCCCCACCCCCCTCTCTCCTCCCCCATCTACCTCTCCTCTCTTCACCTTATCTACCTGAGCTAATACGTTAGGCCGGCACGGACGACGGTAACACAACCTCTCCCTGGCCTTGCTCATCATTATTTCATTGGTCTGCTGCTCTTCCACTACCAGAATCCACCCATCCTCTTCTCAACCCTTTCTTGATCCCTCTATCATTTCTTGCCCTCCCCACAACACACAAAAGCCATTTCCTTTCTTCTCTTTTGACTTTTGAGCTCTATGTTGTGTTGTGAGCAGGCGTAGTATTTCTATCTAGTATATTCTGTTATTTTGGAATGAAAGGATTATTCAAATGAAAATAAAGATTACTAGAAGTGTATTTCTGGTACAGGTCCATCCTTAGAGTTCAGTTGAGTGGGCTGGTGTTGTGTGTGTGTGTGTATGTGTGTGTGTGTGCGTGTGCATGTATGTGTGTGCTTGCTTGTGTGTGCCTGTGTGTGGGTGCTTGTGTGTGTGTGTTGTGTGTGCTTGTGTGTGCCTGTGTGTGGGTGCTTGTGTGTGTGTGTTGTGTGTGCTTGTGTGTGTGTGTTGTGTGTGCTTGTGTGTGTGTTGTGTGTGCTTGTGTGTGTGTTGTGTGGGTGCTTGTGTGCAATGTGTTATGTGAGCGGATTAGATTACTATCTTTCCCCCAAGGGATGCAAATGAGCTTTTCATTAATTAATGATAGAATAATAATATAATCAAACGCCAACCTGTGTGTTTGTCAGTCCTCATCACACCTACAGTAGAGCTTATATTATAATTACCCTGCTTGGTGGCTTTATTTGTGTTCATTGCATCATTACGTTGTTTAATATGTGCGTTTGTTTCATTCAGAAATGGTTACTCCTCATACTGCCACTTGGGAAGATAAAATGAACGATTTTGGAAGTGTTTCAAATGTATACCACAATTTACTGTACAGCAAAGGTAATAATCCAGACCTTTCCCAAACCCAATAACCCTTAACAGTCAGTAGCCGTCCATCGTCCATTTCCCTCAACACTAGCCCCTCCTACCTGGCTCACCTGTGAGGTACTGTTCAGGTGCATGTGTCCCGGGCGCAGGCACGAACCACAGCGGGAGGGGTCAAAGGTGTTGGGTTGGAACTGGTGGCAATAAAAGTTGTCAGCACAGAGCGACATGATGGATCCTCAGATCAGGTGAACACCCCTATTTTACTCTGATGGTACGGCCCAGTGCTACGATGCACTATTACAAAATCCACCTACACAAAGGTGGTACATTCTGATTAGAGGTGGGATAACCAATCAAACCATATACAGTATAGATAGCACATAGTAATGCAGTATGTGAAGAGCAACACTATATAGACATAGGAACTTAATTTTAGTCAGTTTACTACAGCAGGAAAATAAGCAACAGGAAATGTGAATTATTATGTGGATTATAATTAATGGACAGTATTGTAGTGGTGATACATTTTTCCGAAATTTCTAAGTGGAAATTACTAACTGATCAAATTAAGATCTTGCATCTTTAGAATTGCATTCTGAAGCAGAATATGGACCATATCAGTAATTTGCATGCATTGACCTGTAGCGGACTTTACAATGTAATGTAATTCAATGAAATGCTTCAGGTAGTAGGTAACTTCATCTCTTGGTTGTGGCCAAACAACATCCTCTGGGTTCCTTGAGGTGAAGCAACAATTACTTAAGACAGCGACTGAGTGAAACAAAAACACTGCTGATGGTAGGCTATACCTATACAGCTCTGTCCAAAAATAGTTTGACACACGATACCATAACCATAACACAGTAACCCACAGCCATTTTGTTAATGAAAGAAACACAAAGACTTAAAAGCATAATCTGTCTTTGCCATGCTGGTATTATGATATTAAAAACACTTAGTATTTATTTTTAAATACCTTATGACTGTTAACTCCAAGTTCATTTTTATCTGCAAAGTAACTAGCACAGGTCATACACTTCATACTCTCATAACTCATCCAAGTCTGGGTGAAACTGGTGTGGGTATAACTGCCATTGTGGCTCTGTCTTTTGTCATGTTAAACATCAATTGACTCTCATTGGAGCCAACTTGGCCCACCGGCCCCAAAGGTGTGTATCAGATGTCATCAGCTTTAGAGAGTGAAATATGCAACTGGCTCCACTGGATAGCTGTCATGTGGTGGGCCTGTTTTACAGATGGCTGCTCTGATGGTTACAGACAAGCGCAAGCGGTCACCTGTAAAACATTGTTTACTAGAACAGGCACTGCATGGTTGGACAGACATAGACTGGACCATGGAGTGGCCATCTTCTGGGGAACGAGAAATACATGTTGAATCCTGAGTTGACATTAAAGTGTATTCAAATACAAGGTTAACCGATGAAAAACAAACCAGTTTAAATTGTATAGTGAAAAATAAACATGGTACGAAATAAGTCGAAACCATTGGACGTATCTTTTTTAATTAAATGACAGGTGGGTCCTTAATGTTGCAGGGCAGGTTGGCTAGTAGAGTATCTATGTCACTACCTACCTGAGGAAACGAAAAGGAGTATTTAAAGCATCTAGCCTCACATATGTAACCTGTCTAGGGGCCCTTTGTGTGTGTATAGAATATAATATCAGCTGTGCTATGCTGAAAACAGAGCTGTTTCCATAGATATACAGTAAATTTATATCTCTCATCCACTGGGGGGACAGCAGTGTCCAGAGAAGCCAGCAGAGGGGGCCAGCAGTGTCATCAGGATCTTGCTGGAAGGCCAGGTAACACACACATGCACACATGCATACAGGAGAACACATACCACACACATTGACAAAGACAGACTATTCCCACAGTCTCTTAGTGGATCATATACTCTCACTTGTCATGCACGCTGCATGCTCAGCGTAGACTGTAGACTGTAAAGGCTGTGTCTTTAAACAATGCCATTTATATAATGTTTACATATCCTACATTACTCATCTCATATATATATATGTGTATATACTGTACTCCATACCATCTACTGCATCTTGCCTATGCCGGGGTCAGCCATCGCTCATCCATATATTTATATGTACATACTCGTATTCATTCCCTTACTCTTGTGTGTATAAGGTAGTTGTTGTGAATTTGTTAGATTACTTGTTAGATACTACTGCATGGTCGGAACTAGAAGCACAAGCATTTCGCTAAACTCGCATTAACATCTGCTAACCATGTGTATGTGACAAATAAAATTTGATTTGATTTGATTTGATTATAGATGGTTTGTATGTTTAAATAGGTGAAGTGAACACTGACTGCTCTGGATCCTGTAACAGGGCCAATTTATCACTGTGTGGAATAGTCTCAATTCAAGCTCAAATTAGCTGTACCAAAAGTGGTGTATGATTAATTGCACTCTCCGAAATTGTAGTTTTGAAAAGTTTACCTGTAAAACTATTCTCAGAGAATATTAACCCCCCAAAATCTTTCAAATGAAATGTCACCCTCAGGATATTAATAACAGCATGTTTGGCAAGAAAATGTTGCAGAGAGTTATTTCTGCCCAAATCCTTTTTCCGCTGAGCGTCCTAGTTGCATAGATACACTCTGTTGCTCAGGCGACAGTTGCCATGGTGAAAGGAGATTTAGTAACCATGGAAATATGATCGCCAAAGTAAAGTTCAGCATCCCACCAACTTGAAGTTGGCATGACTGGCTTCTATAAATGTAAATAGACTGTATTTTCATGTACGTATCTTAGAGTGATTAAACGTTTCTTTGGTAGTAGATTGACTCATACAGGTCACACGCAAGGGTGAAATAGAACCAGATCATCAAAAGACAATATTGTAAGTACCGTATAAAAGCTTTCAGAGAAAATGTAATTCTCCAAAATGACATTTCAAGCATCAACTTCCTTAAGTCTAGGGGAGAAAGGGTAGGGGTTCTACTAAACTAACATATGGAATTGTTTGAACATGGTCATACCATGGATCATTTAGCTATTAATTTGGAATTTTAGGACCCCTTTAGGTATCAGAAAAATATATTGAAAAAATGATTTGATCCAACATTGAATTTGGCCTTACTGCTATTAGCCCATAGAAATACATTGAATAACAGATAATGGCATGGAAACAAATCTAAAAGAAGTTTGTTTTAAAGTGTATGTCCTATATCTGAGAAATATAAGAAGTTCTTAGTTCTTAGTTAGCTTACCCATATTTAACAAATGTTTTTGGCACCGAACTACTTCCATGTATACAGTTGAAGTCAGAAGTTTACATACACTTGGGCTGGAGTCATTAAAACTAGTTTTACTCTACAAATTTCTTGTTAACAAATTATAGTTTGGGAAGTCGGTTAGGACATCTACTTTGTGCATGACACAAGTAATTTTTCCAACAATTGTTAACAGACAGATTATTTCACTTATAATTCATTGTATCACAATTCCAGTGGGTCAGAAGTTTACATACACTACGTTGACTGTGCCTTTAAACAGCTTGGAAAATTCCAGAAAATTATGTCATGGCTTTAGAAGCTTCTGATAGGCTAATTGACATAATTTGAGTCAATTGGATGTGTACCTGTGGAAGTATTTCAAGGCCTACCTTCAAACTCAGTGCCTCTTTGCTTGACATCATGGGAAAATCAAAAGAAATCAGCCAAGAGCTCCGATTTTTTTTGGGACCTCCACACGTCTGGTTCATCCTTGAGAGCAATTTCCAAACGCCTGAAGGTACCACGTTCATCTGTACAAACAATAATTCGCAAGCATAAACACCATGTGAACACACAGCCGTCATACCGCTCAGGAAGGAGATGCATTCTGTCTCCTAGAGAGGAACGTACTTTGGTGCCAAAAGTGCAAATCAATCCCAGAACAACAGCAAAGGACCTTGTGAAGATGCTGGAAGAAAAAAGGTACTAAAGTATCTATATCCACAGTAAAACGAGTCCTATATCGACATAACCTGAAAGGCCTCTCAGCAAGGAAGAAGCCACTGCTCCAAAACCGCCATAAAAAAGCCAGACTACGGTTTGCAGCTGCACATTGGACAAAGATATTACTTTTTGGAGAAATGTCCTCTGGTCTGATGAAACAAAAATAGAACTGTTTGGCCATAATGACCATCGTTATGTTTGGAGGAAAAAGGGGGATGCTTGCAAGCCGAAGAACACCATCCCAACCGTGAAGCACGGGTGTGGCAGCATCATGCTGTGGGGGTGCTTTGCTGCAGGAGGGACTGGTGCATATTTTGAAGCAACATCTCAAGACATCAGTCAGGAAGTTGAAGCTTGGTCGCAAATGGGTCTACCAAATGGACAATGACCCCAAGCATACTTCCAATGTTGTGGCAAAATGGCTTAAGGACAACAAAGTCAAGCTTTTGAAAGGCCATCACAAAGCCCTGACCTCAATCCTATAGAAAATGTGTGGGCAGAACTGAAAAAGCGTGTGCGAGCAAGGAGGCCTACAAGCCTGGCTCAGTTACACCAGCTTTGTCAGGAGGAATGGGCCAAAATTCACCCAACTTATTGTGGGAAGCTTGTGGAAGGCTACCCGAAACGTTTGACCCATGTTAAACATTTTAAAGGCAATGCTACCAAATACTAATTGAGTGTACGTAAACTTCTGACCCACTGGGAATGTGATGAAAGAAATAAAAGCTGAAATAAATTGTTCTCTCTAATGTTATTCTGACATTTCACATTCTTAAAATAAATTGGTGATCCTAACTGACCTAAGACGGGGGAATTTGTACTTGGATTAAATGTCAGGAATTGGGAAAAACTGAGTTTAAATGTATTTGGCTACGGTGTAAGTAAACTTCTGACTTCAACTGTACTTCCATTCATGTATTCAACTGGTATGGGCTACCTTCAGAGTCTTGTGAAGCTTGTGGGCATTCTAGAGCAAAACAACCCGACATGTACACTACCGTTCAAAAGCTGGGGTCACTTAGAAATGTCCTTGTTTTGAAAGAAAAGCACATTTTTTTGTCCATTGAAATAACATCAGATTGATCAGAAATATAGTGTAGACATTGTTAATGTTGTAAATGACTATTGTTGCTGGAAACGACAGATTTTTAATGGAATATCTACATAGGCGTACAGAGGCCCATTATCAGCAACCATCACTCCTGTGTTCCAATGGCACGTTGTGTTAGCTAATCCAAGTTTATCATTTTGAAAGGCTAATTGATCATTAGAAAACCCTTTTGCAATTATGTTAGCACAGCTGAAAACTGTTGTGCTGATTAAAGAAGCAATAAAACTGGCCTTCTTTAGACTAGTTGAGTATCTGGAGCATTAGCATTTGTGGGTTCAATTTCAGGCTCAAAATGGCCAGAAACAAAAAACTTTCTTCTGAAACTCGTCAGTCAATTCTTGTTCTGAGAAATGAAGGCTATTCCATGCGAGAAATTGCCAAGAAACTGAAGATCTCGTACCCGCAAAACACCAGTCTCAACGTCAGTGAAGAGGCGACTCCGGAATGCTGGCCTTCTAGGCAGAGTTGCAAAGAAAAAACATATCTCAGACTGGCCAATATAAGTAAAAGATTTAGATGGGCAAAAGAACACAGACACTGGACAGAGGAACTCTGCCTAGAAGGCCAGAATCCCGGAGTCGCCTCTTCACTGTTGACATTGAGACTGGTGTTTTGCGGGTATTATTTAATGAAGCTGCCAGTTGAGGACTTGTGAGGCATCTGTTTCTCAGACTAGACACTCTAATGTACTTGTCCTCTTGCTCAGGGGCCTCGGGGCCTCCCACTCCTCTTTCTATTCTGGTTAGGGCCAGTTTGCGCTGTTCTGTGAAGGGAGTAGTACACAGTGTTGTACGAGATCTTCAGTTTCTTCAGTATGCGTTTGTCTCACCTTTCCATCTTAGTGTGTAGCCCAAACTGTTTGGGCGCTACAGACATAAATTGACAGACTGGCAGTACCAAAGTCAGACGAGTCCCGTGATGCAGTCATAGAGTAAAACGGAGAACACCATCCTGTTCGTAAGAGTCTCATCTTTCCATAGAATGGTCATATTGGTTCAGACACTACAGAAGATTTCATGAGAAAACCATTCTTCAGGATGTCTCATGGTCTGACAAACACCGCTGTAGCTCGGTCACCTTCCACCACTGACGCTGAAAACCACCATTGGTAGTTGCTTTGGATTGAGACGCAGCCCAAGCAAAAAAAAAACAGATATCTCTATATTAAACATTGGTGGTTGCTGTGGATTGAGACGCAGCCCAAGCAAAAAATATATATATTTCTATCATAAACAGACAGATTTTGATGGGGATTTGTATTATTATGCTAATTATATTTCCGCGGGCGCTGACATAGAGTCTAGCTTAAAGGGATGGACCAGTACCAATTCAGTGCAATACAAACTTTTTATTGGCTACTGAGTGAACTGAGAGCATTTGAAATATACTTATCTTTTATGGCACTGCATTGCCCATCTAATGGCCTAGACTAGCTGACCAATCACAGAGGACCAGTGTTTTGCCTTTATTAAACTCAAGTGGAACCCACACGCCTCAATGCCTTGGTTTCTTGAAGCACTGGAGAAATCTGAGAGACAGCTCTTTTGCAGGTCACAAAATGTCCCTTCGCATTGCTCTGAACTTAGTCAGATAGATTTGGACTAACATGCCCACTGAGGTTACATCATGAGTCCCTGCTTTACCCAGTATTTGAACTATATATATATATATAAAAACTGCTATCCACCACCCAAGTGCCTCATTCCCCTTCATTTTCACACAGAGATCTGTACCCATTTTGCAGTTTGTTCTAAATTCGATGGGAGTTCATTTAGCATGCCTGATCTTCATATGCACGCAGCATCACTTGCCTTCAATTCCTAGTCTGTCTTTCTTCCTAATTTGAAATCAATATAGACTTAGTTATGTAATTATTACACAACTACATGCCTGTAATGTATTCAACCTTGTGGAGTAATACTGGCCATTCTGTCCCTCTCTTCTCTTCAGCCCTCATTTCTTAAAAACATATTGACCTGGATCTGCTGGCTGTGAGGAATGAGGCGGCCTCCTGTTTCTAAGTAAATTGGCTCTCACCGCGTACGGGAGGGAGTCATCAGGACTGGAGCAGAGTCGAAGGAAAACACAAAGTAGCTTGTGTCAGTTCAAACACTACATTTACATTTAATAATGAAACTATCACGGATTTTTAAGGATATTGTTTATTATTTTGGCCGCAGGTCAAATTTTTATTCATGTTGCTGACCTAAAGATCTCCCAAAAACAGGTTCAGGTGAAAATAGAGAAACAGATGGAAGTGAAGGAGAGAAAGGTGGATAGAGAGAGAGAGAGAGAGAGAGAGAGAGAGAGAGAGAGAGAGAGAGAGAGAGAGAGAGATATGCAGGAGCAGTGGTTTGATGCCTTGAGCAAGGTGTGCTTATGAAAAGGAGTTAATATCTTATGTGATATCCTTACTCCAGCCAGCCTCAGTCAGACAGATTATGGTTATTAATACACAGACACAAAAATTGTCATTTCATTTCTGTCAGTGGGGCAGGTGTAATGGAAGCAGTCTCCAACCTTCCCTTCTCTTTGTTTCAGTCAGAAATTCATAGAGTAGAGTAGAGTAGAATAGAGTAGTGCAGAATACAGAGCTGGGTAGGGTATGGTAGTGTAGAGTAGAATTACCTGGATTCGATCAACAAATCAAAATACACCTACTGTATTCCTACTGTAACTTTTCCTTGTGTCTTTCCCATTTTTTTAGGCCTAACTACTACCAGTAGAAAACAACCGTAAACAAACAGCAAGATAACTCCCCTCTTGTCATTAGTTGCAGCATCCTTGTTCCGCTGTCTTCTAGAATCTAAACACACCCACACATTTCTTCCCCACTCCCACCCCATTTAGGGCTCTATTCAATCCATATCGCAGATGTTCAGTGTTAAAGCGTGGTTGACTCGCAGCTTGGTTGACTCGCATTGACTCGCAGCGTAATTGTCTCGCATTAGCTGAGACTGCATTCACAGTAAAAGCTAAATATGTCACTCTCGTTCTCTTTATCTCTCTTCCTCTCTCTGTATCCCACCTCTCTCTCCCTATCTATCTATCTATCTATCTATCTTAAACAATTTTGTATATAATGTTTACGTATCCAACATACTCATATCAAATGTATACACTGTACTCTAAACCATCTACTGTATCTTGCCTATGCCGTTCGGCCATCGACCCAAATCTCTAGCCACTTTAATAATTATAATTGGATGAAATAATGTATCACTAGCCACTTTAAACAATGCCATTTATATAATGTTTACATATCCTACATTACTCATCTCATATATATATATATATGTGTATATACTGTACTCCATACCATCTACTGCATCTTGCCTATGCCGGTCAGCCATCGCTCATCCATATATTTATATGTACATACTCGTATTCATTCCTTTACTCTTGTGTGTATAAGGTAGTTGTTGTGAATTTGTTAGATTACTTGTTAGATACTACTGCATGGTCTGAACTAGAAGCACAAGCATTTCGCTACACTCGCATTAACATCTGCTAACCATGTGTATGTGACAAATAAAATTTGATTGATTTGATTTGATATCTATCTATCTATCTCTCTAGGTACATTGAACACCCACCTCGTCTGACTGAAGAGAACTTGGGATTTAAAAATAAATTGGTTCAACTGTATAATTTCAGATAAATGTTTGCTTAGGAGACAAGTAAGAGAGAGAGAGAGAGAGGACATAAGAAAGGTATCCATAGAAACGATCGAGTTGCATATAACTGTGGTCTGTCTGAAATACTATAACTAACTATATTTCCCTGAAAAATACAATACAAATATGAATTATAAATTAAACTTTGAACAGTAGTGTCTTTGATGGAAATTAGAAGGTTGGATGAACCTATTGCAGCTAGGAGAACGTTCTACAGGTCTCCATCGCTAGTTCAGTAGTCACCCTGTGGTAAAATATTGCTCTAATCAATGACAAAAGCAAATGAGGTGGTGGTTGTTAGCAGTGTGCTGAGACTGGTCTGGAGGCTAAATGTATGTGCCAGGCAACCAGGCAGGCCACGGTAGGGTGGTGGTAGTTCGAGGAGTATCCGTTTTCCGTGTGAGTAGTTTTCAGCACCTCTGCTCTGGACAGCTCCACAATGCAACACTGGGATCCGATTTCAATTGCCTGTTCACACTAGGTTACTAGGGAGACTTTGTTTTTACCCCACACCCCCTCTTCAGTTGGTTTGTTACGTATATATGTAGAATCATAATTTGACCGATATTGTCGCAACAAAATAATCCTGCAGCAACGGGATTTGAACGTTTAGTCCATAATGTTGTTGGATCGGTGGTTAGGACATTAGCTGGCTAAAGGTGGGCTACATGAAAAGTGCAATACTGTTAATATAACAGTGTGTTAGTGTGGGTGTTCAGTGGATTTATGTAAATTGCGAAGCTCATCTGGATTTCCTGCGGTGCAAGACAATTCTCAGCAACAAAAGAGTGATCAAATTAAGAATCTACATTTGTAAATGCGACTCGAACATTGCATGATGTCTGTATTTGTCAACAACAGGGATATTTAATCAACCACGTTCCTGTCATTAACTTGTTTTATTAGGCCTATTTCTGTACATCTATGCACAGTTCAATAATACAGCTTCAAACTCGCACAAAGACAGCTCGCATGTACAGCCTAACACTGATCTAAATTCACTGAAAATCCGAGCAATGCATAGCAACCTGTTTTCTTCTCCGGAGGACAGTCTAATAAAAATCTGTGGCGCGGGCGGTAAATAATAGGGAAGCACACCTACACTCTCAGGAACACAACTCCACGTAAACGGGGACATAATCAAAGTGACAAGCGCTCCGTCCCTCCCGCCCGCCCTCTCTCTCCCACCCACAGCTAGCTAGGGACAGAGAGATGTGCCGTGCGCACCTCACATACACAGGGTTCGAGCGCTTATTGAGTCAAGTGCGAGTCCAACAGAGAGAGCGAATGCGAGCAGTTGAGTGGGATACAACGAAGCAATACAACAGAACATTGGAAGAATATTAGGATTCAAAGACAAAAAGTTTCAAAACGTTATGAACGTTATGAACGTTATGAGTCAATGAAACAGGCTGCAAAAAGGAATTCGTAGAGAGAGAACAGAACATGAAGGATGTGTTGTATTTTTTATTTTGGAGAGGATGTCAACGTAGTTTTTCAAGTAGCTAACAACATTGCCATTCAAAAGGTGAGTATTTATTCTAATCGCTGAACGTTTTTTCATAGGCAACAACACTTTTCAATTGACAGGACAAGTTGTCATGAACTTGACCTGTTTTTCTTTTAGATTGGTTCGTTTTTAGGCTGGCTAGTCGAAGAGTCTTTGTTGTTATTAACATGCAGCGTTTCGACGAAGCTCACTTCATACACTTGTTACGGCCCCGAAATAAACTGCATCTTGTCTGCATCTAATCTTGTCTGTTTTCACCAGTATTATGTCACGACATGAACTCCTCGCCTTGTAGAGCCCAGTGAAACCTGTTATTTTCTGCTGTTCACTGTCCTTCAGACAAACACTGTAAAAGGATCAATGAATCCGCTAACGTAACGCATTGTCCTGGCCTATAATGTCAATCAACTGTAAATGATGCGCAGGCAAATCCTAATTGTGTGACATATTTTATTGACTAGGCCGTAGGCGATGTGGCATGCCAGTTTGGATATCCTGAGAGGTTTGATTTGCAAGACTCAAAATTACATCAGATATGGACACATAATTCCTATATTCAGACATTCTTATTTCCTATATGCGCGGGAATAGATTTCAGCACTGGACAGCTCTACACGTCAGCATCAACTTTGATATAGTTTAGCAAGTGCGTGCGTAGGCCTACCCTGCATTGTGTTATACAAATTTTTGTTGATCATTGGCTATTCAAAGAATGGGATATCTCGTCACCGATATTAGACAGATATAGATATGGGAAGGACATGTTTTTTACACAATAAGCTGCATTCATGATAGACGTGCAGATCGTGCATATTTGAATGAGATACTGTGTTCATAGAGCTCCCATCAAAGCCATTAAAAAAAGACAGGACATAACTTTCGCCCTCCCTATTACTTGCCTACAATAACGTCTGCCATAATCATGTATAACAATGCCTTATTTAGAGATGACGACGCCACAACGCCACCAATCACCGCTAAACAGGATCAAAAGTTACACACCATCCTCTGATGTCATACTCTCTTTCTTCCCTTCATCCATCCATCCCTGACAAGCGCAAGCCCTCCCCTGTGCTGTCACCTAAACTCTCCACTTTCCTTTTCCTTTCTTTCTCTCCTTTAATGTGAGTCTCAGATTAAAGAAGAACATTTAAGCCAGGTCGCTTGACTGCATCCACCTTTCATATCACCGTTTGGATTAGGAGATTACCACACACGCACATGCCAACGCAAACGCACATGCACACACACACACACACACGCACGCACGCACGCACGCACGCACACACACACCACGCACACACACACACAAACTTTCATCCATTCATATTAATTTCCTCTGGGATTAAATGTTTCTGGATTCAAGGCATCTCTGAGCTGGACATACATGTATATTGACAATTTCAGGCCCTAAATGTACTGTGTTGTGTAGAGTTCTGTTGTGGAGTAGGTTATGGTGTGGAGTAGGTTCTGTTGTGGAGTAGGTTATGGTCTGTGTGCTCAGTTGGTAGAGCTTGGCGCTTGCAACGCCAGGGTTGTGGGTTCTATTCCCAAAGGGTCCAGTATGAAAATGTATGCATTCACTACTGTAAATCGCTCTGGATGAGAGCGTCTGGCAAAATGTAAATACGCTGACATATCTGGGTGTTTGTCTCTGTTCTGTGTGATTCAGTTTTACCCACATTCAAGTGAATCAGTCTTGTATGTGACTCAGTCATTCAGGAGAGCATTTACACCGCTGGTGTCTCTACCCTCTCGCTCCACCTCCGCGGCGGTGCCTCGTGCTAAATCATCCCCGCTCGACACTGCAAATCAGAGCGTCGAGGAGGGGAAAGAGGTTCCTATGGAAACGGCTAATAACTATCATCAACATTTAATTACTCCTGCTCTCCCTCAGGGACTAGTGGTTCCTGACTGTCTCTGGTTGCGTCCTAAGTGACACCCTATTCCCTATATAGTGCACTACTTTTGACCCGAGCCTTATGAGCTGTGGTCAAATGTAGTGCACTACGTAGAGAATAGGGTGTCATTTTCTTCCTACTCTCTATATACAGTACCAGTCAAAAGTTTGGACACACCTACTCATTCAAGGGTTTTTCTTTATGTTTACTATTTTCTACATTGTAGAATAATAGTGAAGACATCAAAACTATGAAATAACACATATGGAATCATGTAGTAACCAAAAAAGTGTTAAACACTTAAAAGTAGCCACCCTTTGCCTTGATGAAAGCTTTGCACACTTGGCATTCTCTCAACCAGCTTCATGAGGTAGTCACCTGGAATGCATTTCCATTAACAGGTGTGCCTGGTTAAAAGTTAATTTGTGTAATATTCTTAATGCGTTTGAGCCAATCAAGGTAGGGATGGTATACAGAAGATAGCCCTACTTGGTAAAAGACCAAGTCCATATTATGGCAAGAACAGCTCAAATAAGTAAAGAGATACGACAATCCATCATTACTTTAAGACATGAAGGTCAATCCATAAAGCGCTATGATGAAACTGGCTCTCATGAGAAACGCCACAGGAAAGGAAGACCCAGCGTTACCTCTGCTGCAGAGGATAAGATCATTAGAGTTACCAGCCTCAGAAATTGCAGCCCAAATAAATGACCCAACACACCTCCAGGTTGTGGAAGGGCTATTTGACCAAGAATGAGAGTGATGGAGTGCTGCATCAGATGACCTGGCCTCCACAATCATTGACCTCAACCCAATTGAGATGGTTTGGGATGAGTTGGACCACAGAGTGAAAGAAAAGCAGCCAACAAGTGCTCAGCATATGTGGGAACTCCTTCAAGACTGTTGGAAAAGCATTCCAGGTGAAGCTGGTTGAGAGAATGCCAAGAGTGTGCAAAGCTGTCATCAAGGCAAATGGTGGAAACTTTGAAGAATCTCAAATATAAAATATATTTTGATTTGTTTAACACTTTTTGGGTTACTATAAGATTCCATATGTGTTATTTCATCGTTTTGATGTCTTCACTATTATTCTACAATGTAGAAAATAGTAAACAAAGAAAAACCCTTGAATGAGTTGTGTGTCCAAACTTTTGACTGGTACTGTATATTCTACAAAATGTTCTAGATTTGTCGTACATCTATATGTCTTGGAAGCCTCTGACGCTGAAGATGCTGATATGGTTAACAGTATGGCTACATTCTGAGTTTCACATCTCAATGGGAATCAGGTTGACCGGAAAAGACAACTGTTTCTCAGTCTGTGGCGATGGGTTCATTATGATCTGGCAGTATCCCATAGAGTCATAAACTGAGAAACTCAAGCAGTCACAGTCTGCCATTCATATGCATTATTCTTCTCCTCCAACCTAACTCAGATACACATTCTTGTCCAATCAAACTCCCAGGATCCTCAGGAAGGGGTATGGAAAGACCTGATATGTGTGACCCTGGTTAACACTGTGTACACTAAACACTCCTTAAGACACAGTGGCACTGGTGTGACACAGTGGCACTCTCTCTCTCTCTCTCTCTCTCTCTCTCTCTCTCTCTCTCTCTCTCTCTCTCTCTCTCTCTCTCTCTCTCTCTCTCTCTCTCTCTCTCTCTCTCTCTCTCTCTCTCTCTCTCTCTCTCTCTCTCTCAGCCCCTTTGGTCCAGCTGTTACAGTGGTTGATATGTAACAATGCTGACGTAATCTATCCCAGCCTCTTACTGAGGATTTAAGTTGGGAAGGATCCTGGATCCTCAATCCGGCCAATAAGCACACGGCAGGAGCAACATCTGTCCATCTGCTGTGTGTGTGTGTGTGTGTATTTGGGAGGGAAGAAAATTGCCATAGACTGTCACGCAAAGGTAAAAAACAACCCTCCTAAATCCTGTCAGTCTGTAGACAGTGTGTGTGTGTATGCGTGTGCGTGCGCAAGTCTGTGTGTTTTACTAAATGCGTGCTGACGTGTGTCGACGTGTCAGTTTCGTTGACCCAATAGTAATGTCACACCGCCTTCGTAAGCTACTGTAGTTGGACATGTATTTTTCTACACATAGCTAGCTCCACAACTCACTTCAAACCATCCAGTGCTGCTGTTCTATAGCGTGCAGCTCCATACCTGTTACGGCTGTTATGCAACGCTTTCCCTTGGTCGCCCTGATAGTCTAGCGATCACATAATGGGTACTAGCTCTAACCCACTACGTCACCCGGCCTCTAACCCTGTCATCAAGCCAAACACCAGATCAATTGTTTCCTTAACAGTAGTTCAGCACAGATTCCCCTCTCTTTTAGGCCTTTGGCCCCTCCTATGTCTGTTAGTGTGTTCCACCCCATGCTGACATAAAGGGGCCTCGGGCGACCGGCTACGAGGGACTCGATCTATAACCATCATGATGAATATTTGTCTGTTTTTCTTCACGCATGAAGAGAGTTGACTATCCCACTCTCCTCCTGCATGACATGTATAGATGTAGGATACTGTGCATGGGGTGCTGTGATTCTGAATGACCTTAAAGAAATTCACACAGTTCTCTGATTTGCTGTAATTCCAGGAAATGCATCAGAAGGAGGCAACGCTGATATCTCCAAGGGGTCCTTAGACCTGAGGCTGTTGTCCTCCTGCCCCTCTGCCCACAGCCTCCTACCAAGCTGGTCTCTTTTAATGGTTGGCACTGGCCACCGTGGCCCTGATTACTGCCCACACAGACACAGCCTGATGATCACTGGTGCCATGGGAGCGGTGCGAGTCAACAGGTAGGACTGGGGAATAGGACAATCAGCACCTTTTCTCCCCCTTTTCCTGCCTCTAAAAGCCTGTCCTTGTTGTCTATTCTTGGACTATAAAACACAGGGAAATCATGTTTTTGACTGCACTGGGCCTTTAACTCTTAAACCTGCCATGTCTCCTTCACCCTCCTCTCTGAACTCATGTATTTTGTTTGGGTTTTTGTTTCACATCAGATACAGCATCGTAGCCACCGATGAAGACCACTTCAAGATCTCCACCCTGGGCCTCCACAATGGCCATGGTCCCCTGATGCACCACAATATGACTGGGAGGGGTATGGGGGCGGAGGAGGTGGTGGTGGTGGAGGAGGAGGAGGGTCAGAAGGAGGAGGAGGCGGCAGCTCGTTAGCCCTGCGAGCAACAGAGCCTGTCCACAACGGCCGCCAGATCTCCACGGCGGGGCCCAACCATGTCCGGAGCCGCTTCGTGAAGAAGAACGGCCAGTGCAACGTGGTTTTCCACAACATGGAAGACAAGACGAAACACTACCTGGCCGACATATTTACCACCTGCGTGGACATCCGCTGGCGCTACATGCTCCTCCTCTTCACCTCTACCTTCCTGCTCTCCTGGTTCCTCTTCGGTGTGGTCTTCTGGGGAGTGGCCCTGGCCCATGGGGACTTCGACCTTCGACCCGGCCTGGGAGAGGGGCCTCTGGCCGGCTTGGAGGAGGAGGGGTTGAGTGGAAGCCCTGCATCCTACATGTCCAAGGCTTCGTAGGGGCATTTCTCTTCTCCATAGAGACCCAGACCACCATTGGGTATGGGTTCCGCTGCGTCACCGAGGAGTGTCCGGCAGCGGTGGCTACGGTGGTGGTCCAGTCCATTGTGGGCTGCATCATCGACTCCTTCATGATTGGAACCATCATGGCCAAGATGGTTCGACCTAAGAAGCGGGCGCAGACCTTGCTGTTCTCGCACCATGCGGTAATCTCCATGCGGGACGGGAAGCTGTGCCTGATGTTTCGCCTGGGGAACATGAGGAAAAGCCACATCGTGGAGGCTCACGTCCGGGCGCAGCTCATCCGGCCGCATGTCACCGCCGAGGGCGAGTACCTCCCCATGGAGCAGACGGACATCGACGTGGGCTACGACGAGGGCCTGGACCGCCTCTTCCTGGTGTCTCCGCTGGTCGTGGTCCACGAGATCAACGAGAACAGCCCGCTGTACTGCATGAGCAGTGCCGACCTGACGACGGAGGACTTTGAGATCGTGGTGATCCTGGAGGGGATGGTGGAGGCCACGGCCATGACCACCCAGGCCCGCTCCTCCTACCTGGCCAGGGAGATCCTGTGGGGCCACCGCTTCGAGCCCGTCGTTTTCGAGAAGGAGCACCGCTACCAGGTAGACTACTCCCGCTTCCACAAGACCTATGAGGTGCCAGCTACTCCACACTGCAGCGCCAGGGAGCTCCGGGAGATGACGGGCCGATCCCGCTCCCCCTCATCTGCCTCCGGCTCTAGTTCTACCCGGTCAGTGTCCCCTCTCGGTCCCAAGTCCTCCGGCCTCCACCTCTTGCCTCCACACTCCCCCAGCGCCTTCTGCTACGAGAACGAGGTGGCCCTGTGCTGCGGGGAGGATGAGGGGGAGGAGGTAGGGGAGATGGGGGTGATGCTGGGGGGGAGGGACGACGGGGAGGGGGAGGAGAGGGACGTTCAACTAGACATCTTCCAGGAGAGGTTTCAGGACCAGGTAGCGGTGGACATGAACATGCTGTGTGTGCTGGACATGGACAATCAGATTGACAGGCTGCAGCCGGCTATAGCTCTTGATGCGCTGGGCTTCAGGAGGGAATCAGGAGTGTAGTGACTGATTCACACTATAGAGTCAAACTGAGAAAGAAAATCCTGCGCTGGCCTGGTTACGCATCCACTATAGTTGCTGGAACTGTGCTAGAAAGGATATTGTGAGAGGAAAATGTCCAAGCCAGCCAGGGCCGTAGTTAGATATGAGGACACTGCGGTCCAGACCTAGTTCATTTTTTTCTAATTAAAATAAATATGTATTTTTGGGGAACTCAGTCGGGGTCTCAACTTACTGCTGAGAGTTAGAGTAGTAGAATACACAAGGTGCAATTTTGAAACTTGGCTGCCCCAGTTTTCCTCTTGTTATATGTCACTCACTGACAGTCACTCAATTAGCCCATGTCATTAAAAATAAAATAAAAATAGGTAAATTAGTCTACTTAGTCTAGACTAAACTTGTAGTAATCATGATCAAATTACTGACTGGGCACACAGGGCACATGCCCAGGGGCCCTGAGCTCCAGGGGTCCCCATTGATTTTGTCAGTCACTCTCACTCAGATATCATATTAACCATAAGTAATGTCAAAATGTGTAGAATTGCAGGATAACTTTTTAAAATGCTTTACCATTTGTTAATAAAATACTTTCTGCTAACAGATCCCTCAGTACCTAAAAAAATATTGTTTTTAATCCTGGTGCTGAGTTCATGTGTAGCGGCTAATTTTGTAGCTAGGCTATGCGTTGTAGATCGACTGAGGTGAATGAAGCTTCAGAAACCATAGTGATAATGGCTTAGGTAATTTTGTTTGCTCCTCCAAATAGCATTTTAGAGTTTTTTAATTGTATAGAAATGCAGTAAAATGTCCTCACTAACACTCAGACCTTGGCTACAGCCCTGAAGCCAGCACCGTGTGGTTTGGGTCGGCCCTGTAGTGTGAATCAGTCATAGAAGACTCTCATGTCTAGTGTCCCGAATGAACTATGTGCCCTTGGTACAGTTCCTCTGCTTTTTGTGTATCCAACCAAAGTCCTCAGAGAGAGAAGGAAAGAATTCTGCAGCACAACGACAAAGGAAGTTTGAATGACCTTATTATTCTCTTGAGTTTCTTTTTGTTTTTAAACATAGTTGTGTTCAGTACATGAGTCTAAATGTGCATTTTATAGCGCAAGACTTAAATGCATTCTTATTGTATTCAATATTCAGTTGTATATATTCTCTGGAACAATATTCTTTGTGAAGTGACTTTTGGTTCCATTCAACCAAATCTTGGTATAACTGTCATGAGTCATTAATACTTTCAAAACCACAAATGAAGTTGATGTGGTATTAAAAAAGTATTTTCTGTTTGTAAATATATTATTTTTCATGCTTAGAAACTAGGGCCGGGATGATACCAATATCACAATACTCGTTAATATTGTGGCAAGGAAACAAAGCATGAAGTGGATTTAACTTCTTCAGGTAAACATCCGTAATGTTGGAAACAGACATCATTATGTTGTCATTCAGAGTCACATTTATTTATTTTCCAAGCTATAGCACCCAATAATTGACATACGTTTATTAAGTTTCAATGAATATTGCGATACTGATAACATCACAGACCTATTAGAAACCATGGTATTTTTGTCTTCCTGCTTAAGGTATATTACTGTTAATGTTTGATACATGAGCTATGTATCCAAAATTAGAAAATATTTTATGACGGAAAAACAAATGATGGAAAAACAATGAATCTGAACAGAAACTGAGTTGGAAATGACATGTATTGTCCAGATAAAGAATAACGAGCACTTTATTCTGTATTTTATCAAATAGAATATAAAAAAACTGAAATATTTTAATTGCTGTTTTGTATGAATTAATAAATGTCTAATAATAATAATAATAAACAAGCAGCAGTAGCTGTTCTGGTTGACACACTCTGCTCTGTTCTCACACTATTTTTTCCCATCAGTCCCAAAGGTCAAAGGTCAAACTGCTCCCATGTTGACGTCCACCTGTTTCTGACTGCTCATTGGTTGGCCTGGTTTGGGGAAGTGTGTGTGTGTGATGTGAAGGCAGGGGGTTGTTGTTCTCTAGCTCAGTGACTCAGAGGTAATCCCATACACACCTGTCTCTCTCACGATTCTCTCTTTCTAAACCAAAACCGGGGTCTTACCCCAAATCTGTGTCATACTCAAATAGCTCAGTACAGAGAGTTTTTATTTGGCAGGTTGACTTTTAAAATGTCCCAGAGAGTGAGGGAGAGAGGGGTATATGGAAATAGAAATAGATACAGACTGGAGAAGGACATACTAGGCTGAGGGGCAGTGGGGAAAGAGAGGGGAGAGGAGAGGAGAGGAGAGAGAAAGAGAGGGAGAAGAGAGGAGAGAGAAAGAGAGGGAGAGACGAGGAGAGGAGAGGAGAGGAGGAACAGCTTGCTAACACAACACAGTCGTTTACTGTACCTACCCAGTTCACCACTAGGGGGCAGTGAAGACTGCTCCACCACAACAGACCAACTGAAGAGCGAGTACGGTATACCAGCTCCCTCATGTGGAAATTATCAGTCCACCATAACCATTTTTTGAAAAGATGACTAGTCACCAAACCTGTATTTTCTGAAGTGCTAAGGCCCACCTGAACCCTTTATTTTCTCTTTATGAAGAATTTCATTCCAAAACAATATCAATTTTCAGAAATGTTAGTAAATTAGCTTTTATTGTTTAAAGAACTTATGAAAGAGATTGGTGTGTTTTTTCACTGTCTAATCATGGCATGGGGTTGTTCAATGACAGACATGTATTTGTTTAAAATCTATCACTTGATGGTTTCGTTTCAGAGAGACAAAATGCTATATATCCGCCTCGTTCTCAGAGAAATAAGTAGTACTGCTAGGTTTTACACAGTCAAATGTAACAAATAAAAAACATTTTTATAGAGAACTGTACAAATGATGCATTTGTGAAATCTATGTTTAAATAAAAAATAAATAAAATGCAATACAGAAGATCTGTTTGTAAAACATTTGACATTTTAGTCATTTAGCAGGTGTTCTTATCCAGAACGACTTACAGTAAGTGCCTTCATTATAAGATAGCTTGGTGAGACAACCACATATCACAGTCAAATATACAGGATAGGAACATTCCAGCTAAACAATGGATTTACAGTATAGCGCTTTGCAAAAATAGTCATTTTCACACATCTAAAATCGATGAATTAAAAATCTGAAAACACACACATGAAACCCATAAGCAATCACTGACTAAAAAACACAAATGTGAAATTGGTGTATATCATGTTTTGGAAATAAACTCTTCATTTAATCTCTTGATGTGGTGAGGTAACTATAAACAAAAGCTATAACTTTTTAAACTCCATTTTCAAGAGTAAAAACAAACATTCTTCTACACATTTTCAGCAGTCAGTGTTGCTGAGCTCTGACAGGGGAAACTCCAGTAATATCATATGTCTCCCCAACATCTTCCTCTCCTGTAATCAAATCATTCCCATCTTTAATTGTATTAAATGTGTTCTCCTGCTCTAACAAGCCACTTCCCCATCTCTATCGCTATCTCTCTCTCCTTCTCATCCTTCCATCATCCTCTCCTTCCTCAGTTCCAACGAGCCATTTCCCCATCTCATACGCTATCTCTCTGTCGTCTCTGTCGTCTCTCCACTCTTCCCTCCTTCCCTCCCTCCATCCCTCTCTACTGATGTCGGTTAATTAGCCACTGTGTCACACCCCCTTGTCATCAACATCCATAAAAACGACCAGCTGGGTGACATTTGGTGACCTTTCTCCAGACTCCGTCAGTCATAATGGCTGACTAGAAGATCTAGGATCTGGGCTATCTGGCAGGGGACTGCTTTAATGATTTGAAGACCTTCTCTGCTGCTGTTGGCTTCTGCCCTGAGGTTGTGTGGGGCTGTGTGGGGCTGTGTGGGGCAGTGGGGCTAGTGTGTGTGCTCAGTAGGGGACAGTATTGGGGACTAAGTGGTGGAGGGTTGGGGGTCCTGGGGCCCATAATGACCTGTTGTGTGTTGTGGAGCTGTGAACCATTCGTTGGAAGACAGAGAGGCATTGTGTTACACTGGGCTGCCCACGCTGACTACACCACTGGGAACCACCACAGGCTGTGTGTGTGTGTGTGTGGAGGGGGTGTATGTGTGTGTGTGCGTGAGTGTGTCTGTGTGCTTTTGTTTCTGTCTGTCTTTCCGTCCGTCCGACACGTCCTTCTGTCTGTCTGTCTATTTGTCCGTCTGTCCGTCAGTCTGTCTGTCTGTCTATTTGTCTATTTGAGGCTCTGAGATCAGGTGAGGTGTCTAGCCTGTGAGGAACACCTGTGGATATCACATGTATCAACGCGTGCTGAGGTAACCACATGCAGATCATCCGTCATTATCTCGGTGCGTGAATACACAAGACTGTTTATGTTTGCTGGGAAAAACATTGACACCAAGTATGAAGAATTCTGAAAATCCCCCTATTTCTCTTTCCTTTCCTCTCTTTCTTCCCCCTTTCATGTCTTCCTCCTCTCCACCAACAACGGAGTCTTTCATTCGGGCATCTCAGTGGCCGCCTCAGGCCCTCAGGCCCTCTGCTGTTCGCTCAGCTTAATTAAATGTTCTGAGAAAAACTCATGATTGGAAAGTGACTTGTCTCTTCTCTCCTCTCTCATCCCTCAGGCCAATTTCCCATTGATTTTCCCATACATCTTCCATTTACCCCTCGATCAGCATCAGAAAGACATTTTCCTGAGAAGTAAACTACATTTTACAAGTGAGTACTCTGCTGGATGAAGCTCTTTTCCTCTGTATCCATAGCTGTACAGCCAGGTCTCTCTTGGGAAGGAGGCCTGGTTCAATTAAATGTTACAGAAAAGTGCATCTGCACCAACACCTTGTGATTAGAACGTCTGCCCTGAGATTGGAAGGTTGGAAGGAGTTCGATAGCCGGCCGAGTCATACCAAAGGCTGTAAGAAATGGGACCCGATACGTCTCTGCTTGCCACTCAGCATTAAGGAGATGGATTGGGGGTAAGGCCCTGCGATAGACCAGCGTCCTCTCCAGGTGGTGTACTGGCACATCAAGCTGCCTCACGCTACAGAAACAGGAGATTAGCTCCTGCTCCTATGAGCCGTTCTGCCTCTCACAAGCAAGTCTACTTACTATGATCTATATAGACAACATAACTAAATATCGTTGAACTCCTTTTCTCAGTAACACAGGAATCCAAAGGAGTCCTGGGAAACCATACAGGTGGTTATCGGTGTAATGATGCCCCCTCCACCCAAAACCACATGACACCCAAACTCAGCACTGTCCTATTGAGAGGGGGGAAGGTAGGGAAGGCCTGAGGCTGACAGTTGTGCTGTCTGCAGCCTCTCATACCACCACTACTATAAGCCCTAATTGGTTAATTGGATCACTGCTGATTGAGGGAGACCTCAGAGGTTATTATTATGGGAGGCTGGGATAGTAACCTGGGGTTACCCTGATTATACACTACATGACCAAAAGTATGTGGACAACTGCTCGTCAACCGTCTCATTCCAAAATTGTTCTCCTGGCATCCGTCAAAACCCTGATTCGTCCGTCGGACTGCCAGATGGTGAAGTGTGATTCACCACTCCAGAGAACGCGTTTCCACTGGTCCAGAATCCAATGGCGGTGAACTTTACATCACTCCAGCCGACGCTTGGCATTGCACATGGTGCTCTTAGGCTTGTGTGTGGGTGCTCGGCCATGGAAACATATTTCATGACGCTCCCGACGAACAGCTATTGTGCTGACGTTGCTTCCAGAGGCAGTTTGGAACTTAGTAGTGAGTGTTGCAACAGAGGACAGACGATTTTTACACGCTACCAGCTTCACCTCTCAGTGGTCCCGTTCTGTGAGCTTGTGTGGCCTACCACCTCGCGGCTGAGCCTTGTTGCTCCTGGACATTTCCACTTCACAATAACCGCACGTACAGTTGACCGGAGCAGCTCTAGCAGGTCAGAAATTTGACAAACTGACTTGTTGGAAAGGTGGCATCATCACTGAGCTCTACATTAAGGCCATTCTACGGCCAAAGTTTGTCTATGGAGATTGCATGGCTGTGTGCTCGATTTTATACACCTATCAAATCCACTCATTTGAAGGGGGTGTCCACATACTTTTGTACATATAGTGTAGTTTACTTAATATATAAATATTATTTTTTTTAGAAAAATACTCACATTTTTCGTCAATATTTTACTTATCTATTCATCGTGTATTTGAATAGGGACAGATAGAAAAACATTGGTTTCTTGTCTATGGTGACATTATGACAAAAGGGGCAATCTGCAGTTGTTCATCCATTTTTTGACATAAATGAAGGATATGTACCCATTGATTCGTGGAGAATATAACTTAGAAATGCCTCAGGAGCTTAGTTCAACTGTCGTACCCCATCAGAACCCAAAATATAAGCTTGTTTTACTCCAATGTTTGTAAACAAAGTAAATGTGCCTGAAAACATGGTTAAAGCTATACTTTTGATATTGTGGATGGTCAGTCCTTGCATCCATACCAGTGTCTATGAATTTGAGAGAGGTTACATTTCTCCAGCCCCATCCCTCAGCTTTTTACTGAAACAGAGGCAGCGAGATTGCTTTGTTATTATTTCAACTGCTGATTGCTGCTTTAACTGCTCAGACTACAATCCTACGACAAAACATGAAACCCAGTTCCTTCCTTGTTGGTAATTGTGATATCTTTGATTATTAATCATTTCAGATGTAGCAACGCTGAGAGATACAGTGTAAGAATGGTTTAGCTAAATAAATAGTCAACGTCCTTCACTTCTGTGTGATGAAATCCCATGACTAGCCCGGTGCTGACCCTATGACTGAGGGGCCACTGCCTGCCAGTCACAGACGCCATTGTCCACCTTCACATTATTTTAATACCATAATTTTCAACCTCCTGCTAATGACTCAGTCCCATCATTCCATTTCTCTCTCTCTAGTTGTCTCACTCTACCTTTCTCTCCCCATCTCTCGTTCTTTCATTTTCTTGATATCTTGTTTTCTAGTTCCATCTCTCCATCTCTCTCTCTCTCTCTCCATCCCTCCATCACAATTGAGGTAACTCGGGCCAGTGTAGATACGGACCCAGGGGCGAACAATAGGCCATTCATGATGCCTTGCAAATGCAATGATGATCCTGCTCTCTCTAAACCCCCCCCGCCCCAACCTCCACCAGCCTCCACAGCTGCACAGGAATGCGGTCCAACAAGTCCCCCTCCCTCCACCCCCAAACTTCCACCCTCACCACTATCGCAACCAAAGCCAACCTCAACCCCTTCCCAAATAAAAAGAGAGAGGGCAAGAAATGGGCAATTCTGCAGATGGAACACAAAGAGAGGATTCATGGCTTTAGTCACAGACACTCACGGGAAGAGAGGGGGACCCATTTAAGTGTTGCGCAGCTGCACTGATTCATTGCAAAAAATGGGTGAGGAGAGACAAAGGTCAGCAAGCAGCATAATTTTTTATTCATCCTTCTGGAATCTGCATGAGGCCGTGCACATTAAATCACTATATCACTAAATCACTAAACTATGAATCACAGGGAGCCATGGCAGCAGTATGATATGTCATCAGTATGGTCTGACAGTGGTCCTGGGTGGCTGAGTTGGTAGAGCATGGCACTAGACAGTGCATTCGGAAAGTAATCAGACCCCTTGACTTTTTCCACATTTTGTTATGTTACAGCCTTATTCTAAAATGGATTAAATAGTTTTCCCCCTCATCAATCTGCACAAAATACCCCACAATGACAAAGCAAAAACTGGTTTTTAGAAATGTTTGCAAATTTATGAAAAACTAAAATATTACATTTACATAAGTATTCAGAGCCTTTACTCAGTACTTTGTTGAAGCATCTTTGGCAGCGATTACAGCCTTGAGTCTTCTTGGGTATGACGCTACAAGCTTGGCACACCTGTATTTGGGGAGTTTCTCCCATTCTTCTCTGCAGATCCTCTCCAGCTCTGTCAGGTTGGATGGGGAGTGTCGCTCCACAGCTATTTTCAAGTCTATCCAGAGATGTTTAATCGGGTTCAAGTCCGGGCTCTGGCTGGGCCACTCAAGGACATTCAGAGACTTGTCCCGAAGCCACTCCTGCATTGTCTTGGCTGTGTGCTTAGTGTCGTTGTCCTGTTGGAAGGTGAACCTTCGCCCCAGTCTGAGGTCCTTAGTGCTCTGGAGCAGGTTTTCATCAAGTATCTCTCTGTACTTTGCTCCGTTCATCTTTCCCTCAATCCTGACTAGTCTCCCAGTCCCTGCCACTAAAAAACATCCCCACAGCATGATGCTGCCACCACCATGCTTCACCGTAGCGATGGTGCCAGGTTTCCTCAAGACGTGACACTTGGCATTCAGGCCAAAGAGCTCAATCTTGGTTTAATCCGACCAGAGAATCTTGGTTTGAGAGTCTTTAGGTGCCTTTGGAAACTCCAAGCGGGCTGTCATGTGCATTTTACTGAAGAACGGCTTCCGTCTTGCCACTACCATAAAGTCCTGATTGGTGGAGTGCTGCAGAGATGGTTGTCAGATCTGTGCCTCGACACAATCCTGTCTCGGAGCTCTACGGACAATTCCTTTGACCTCATGGCTTGGTTTTTGCTCTGACATGCACTGTCAACTGTGAGACCTTATATAGACAGGTGTTTGCCTTTCCAAATCATGTCCAATCAATTTAATTTACCACAGGTGGACTTCAATCAAGTTGTAGAAACCTCTAAAGGATTATCAATGGAAACAGGATGCACCTGAGCTCAATTTCGAGTCTCATAGCAAAGGGTCTGAATACTAATGTAAATAAGATATTTCTGATTTTATCTTTTATAAATGTGCCATAATTTCTAAAAACCTGTTTTCGCTTTGACAGTATGGGGTATTGTGTGTAGATTGATGAGGGGAAAAAATTATTAGATCCATTTTATAATAAGGCTGTAACATAACAAAATGTGGGAAAAGTCAAGGGGTCTGAATACGAATGCACTGCATCTGGCATCGATAAGAACACTGTTTCAATGAATCAGAGCAAATTGTATATCTGGACATGATCTACTAATAAAATGTATCCTGTATGACGTGGTATAAAATACATCTGAATGTTAGTCCCAGGATATAATTACTAAGATGGTATGCAGGGCAGGCTGAGTGTCATACTGTAACAAGGAGTACATCTGTGAGCCATGGAGGGTAAAGGCTACACCTGAACCATGGAGATGTGGGCTGGGGCCTTCCATCCCCATTCTCCATTTCCCAGCATTAAAGATAAGGCGTTTTGTCACTCACAGGGCCTGGTTGTTTATGGTGTTATGAAATTCTCCTTTTAGCAGCGTTATTAATCAATTAGAGCAAGTTGTTGAAAAGCTGTAGAGGTTTGGGTCAGAGTTGGAGAGGGTTGATTAGGTTTGAATTCATGTTAGTTGCTTTGGATGTGGAATTTGTCCATGAGAACAGTTTAATTCCTGAATTGTCCTGAACCCTGATTGACAGATGTTCTGGCCAATAGGTATTTGCTGAAATGATTTTGAGCTACATATTGTTTACCTGTTGCTAACTGTAAAATTGAAGTGTCAACAAAACATGTCACAATTAATGGGGAAACCCAAACAAGTATAAGCTAACTCGGACAGAATATTTCCATCATTCAGGAAGAAATAGGTTGTCAAATACAAACGTGCTAATATATGCAGTTCCTCCTTGTCAAATTATTTCTGGGGTTCTATTGAGAGCGTCATCATTCTGAACAAACAGCACCATTCACATCAGCCCTACGTGTCCATTGACATGGGAATGACTGTCTTTCCCTCAATTATACACACGACAGTCGAACACAGAATGTGACCCACTGCATGAATATGTTGACCGCTGTCCATGTTCCCTTGTTCTCCCTCTCTCTCTTTTTCTCTCTCGTCAGATTTCAGGAATTTCCCAGTGAAACTCTTCTATGGACTGAGGCCAACACAAAAGGGCAGCCATCTCTCTCTAGTTCCTTCTCTCGTTCTCTTTCTTTTTCTCCTCTATCATTTCACCGCCAGGATGCTGTTTTCCAGGGCGCAAAATTGGATTCCAATCTTTTAATCTTTCTCTGCCACGGCTATCATCTTAGAACATGACATCACAACGATATTCATAGTATGTAGCTGCAGGCTTATTGGTTCATTTGAGAGTAAGACATTACATTTTTGGGGGGACAGAGCCACAAACATGAACACAAAATGGCTGCAGCTGCCCCATATCCCCGCATCCACCTGGGGAGTCAGACATAGTGAATCCTGACCCCTTGAACCTGCTAGTCATGAGTTCCCCATCCCCCCTCTCTCTCCTGCCACAGCACCATACAGACTCTTGTGACAGCGACAGGAGCAGACACATTAGTGCAGCCTGTCACATGGCAGGTTAAAGCAGGGGTGTATGTCTCACTGTGGTTAATAGATGGACGTGTGAGTTCTATTTTCCACAGAGCTATGTCAGCCCTGGGGCCCATAGCCCTGGATGGGAGTGATGGGATCTGGATAGGAGAAAGATATGGACAATATCTTTCTATGTTATATGAAAATATTACCCTTAATGTATGTAATTCATTTTTTTGATAAGCACATTCAGTCCCTTATCTTGTGTAAAGTGGAACAAACAAAAGATTGAGCAAAACGCATTTACAAACAATTCAAATTGACTTTCTTTAAAATAAATAGATTGACATCAATATTTTAGCAAGAAGTCTTAGTAGTAGCCTATAGAATATGTCTCATAGTTGACTATAAACAGACAGAGATTCATTATATTTAGGCAATAAAGTTGCACTCAACTTTATTTTTCTAAAAGCCCGCGTTTCCCTCATAATTACTAGCTATTGAAAGAATATATTTCAAAATATCATATTTAATCAAACGAATGTTAACTTATACATTCAAAAACGGATTATCTTTTAGATGTAAATTGTTTATAATAATCGACTGATTAGGTCTAAAAATAATAGATTGCAAAGTATGTAATTCTTGAGAAGAAATCGAAAGCGAGATGAAAATCAAACGAACGTTATTGGACCAATACGTCAAGTTCACTTTTTTGGTAGGCCTCCTTTTAAAGTTGATTTTAACTCGCATGGCCTAGTAGTTCATTCATTTGATCTATCTTTCGTGCGTTTCTCCCACACTATCAAGACAATTGTTTTTAGAGCAATTTATAGACTATATATCTATGAATGCATTTCTCCACGATTAATGCTACGACAATGAATAACATATTATGAACATTCTGATTGAACTGACCCTATGATAGGCTTATGAGTAGCACAGAGAGTTTTGGTGCGTTATTTACAGGAATTCTGATCAGAATTAAACCATTTCTAGAAGACCCATAACATTTATCGCAAATAATTGACTGAAGTAACTCTTCTGGCATTGCATTGCTGCATGATCTCAGTGTTATGAAACTATAGAATAAAATTGCAGTTTTGTAAAGCAGGTGCTTATTTCGTTAGTTAATGGTATATTGAGAATTTCTAGAATATCTAACGCTATTTTTGGCAACGAAAAGAAATGACGATTTCATGTGAATTAACAAAATAATGACAACTTGAATCACTGCTAATTAACAATTTACTTTTAATTTGGAATCTCTCTAAAAAACAGTTTCGTTTTAAATCAATTATTTTTACCTTCTAGTTACAATACTTTCAAAAATATTTTTATATTGGGAATACACTAAGTAAACATCTCGCATTCACATAAAAAAAAGAATGCCATTCCCTGCATAAATTCACAATTATTTTTATTGCACCTAATGCATAATATAACAGCCTACAGCACAGTCACTCTGAATCACAAAATACATATCACAATTAATTCCAACTTGCTCTTAGTCTGTCAAATTCATTTGCTTGCTTAAATAAATAAACATAGAATCAACCCTTTTGTCAGCATACTATTATCTAATACACTTTCTTTAAACTCCTCTCTCTCATACACAAACAGAAGCAGTCACTCACATCAAGGCCAGGACAGGGCCTCAGTATCCCAGTGTAGTCAGAGGGGTGTATGTAGCCCCCATCCTGAATCCTGCACCCCCAACCAACCCCTCTCGGACGAACCCACCAAGACCAGCACCCAAAGGCCCAGACCCATGGTCTCGGTGGACATGGGAATAAAACAGATGGAGAGAGCTAGTCCAGCTAGTGCAGTCCTTGGATGTTGTGTTATGTGTGAGATACTGTGTCTGTGTAGTAACACAGGGCCCAGAGACACACATCTCTTTCTTTTCTCTTATCATTTTTTCAAGATGCACAAAACTGCTTTTTGTTCCTCTCATTTTTTCATTTAGGAGGCTAATGGAAGGGGGCTTGCAGGCCATCTGATCACATGGTTACAATTCACCTGAGATGACAACAAAGAGGCTAAAGAAGAGAGAGACGAGAGGGAGAAAGGGAGAGAGAGAGAAAACTGAGACACGGATTCAACATGAGAAGGAAAAGGGAAACACTGGCGGTTATTGTTGCAGTCAGTGTGTGTGTGTGTGTGTGTGTGTGTGTGTGTGTGTGTGTGTGTGTGTGTGTGGCCCATAATATTCAGTCCCTTCATCTATCTTAACGTGTGACAATGTACTTATATGCTGTAAATATCGGACATATTAACGACTACAAGTAAGTTACATACAATTTACATAGAATACAGCCAGTTACAGTAACAACACATTCAATGCAGTAAACATCATGAATGATTCGTCCTCAACAGCACAACCTTACACACAGAACACTCTGGATCTTGACATGTATTTTAGATGCATGTGTAATATTATTAAGGGACGTCCAAAAGCGATTTGGAAGAGCAATATCCGAAGTGAGAAAGGTTACTTGTTTCATAGAGTATAGTGAAAGGTCACGTACATTGACCTCAGGATTGGGCCCATAAGGCCCTTATTGCTGGTCAACAATATAGGGATGATGATTTTGGATCTAATTCCACTCCTCCAGCAACTCACTCTACCCTATAGCCCTTTTTGTCATCTTTCAGTACTATATCAGCCACATGCAGTACTGGAAATGTACCCAATTGTCATACTTGAGTAAAAGTAAAGAAACCTTAATAGAAAATTACTCAAAAGTGAAAGTCACCCAGTAAAATAATACTTGAGTAAAAGTCTAAAAGTAATTGGTTTTAAATATACTTAAGTATCAAAAGTAAATGTCATCGCTAAAATATACCTAAGTATCAAAAGTCAAAGTAAAGGCATAAATCATTCCACATTCCTTATATTAGGTTAACCAGACATCACGATTTTCTTGTTTTTTTTATTATTTCTGGATAGCCAGAGGAACACTCGAACAGTTAATTTACAAACGAATAATTTGTGTTTAGTGAGTCCTCCAGATCAAAGGCAGTAGGGATGACCAGGGATGTTCTCTTGATAAGTGTGTGAATTGGACCATGTTCCTGTCCTGCTAAGCATTCGAAATGTGACGAGTACTTTTGGGTGTCGGGGGAAATGTATGGAGTAAAAAGTGCATAATTCTATTTAGGAATGTAGTAAAAGTAAAAGTTGTAAAAAATTGAAATAGCAAAGTAAAGTACAGATACCCCAAAAAACTACTTAAGTACTTTAAATTATCTTTAGGCCATAGACCTAATTCTTTCATTATTATTTTCCTGGGGTTAACAATGACCTAGATTATAAGTAACATATTCACTGCGTCAAATAGGGCCTCGTCAACTGTATAACGGCGTTGTGGATTTTAATCCCTTGGAGATTTTTTCGTGAAATTTAGTGTACTTTGACCACAAATAAGTATTGTCATATTTATTCAATATAACATGTCAACACATCAAACAAAGCGGGCCTTATTTGGTTCCTAAATAGAGCCAGTGTAAAGTCACTTAAGTCACTCTGATGTAAAATCTCACCTCCTTTCATTGGAAATATTAGTGGTGACGGACGGACAGGCAATAACAGTAACCCCGTCGTCCAGTAAGAAAGACGGAGAATATTAAATGACCAATAGGCGTCCAGTGTGTGCGCAAGAGGGTGGCGTCGACTCAGTGTTGGAATGCTGCCTCTCAGAATGTTTTCCACTTTCAATCACTTTTTTTTCTCGTTCCTTCTCACAACGGCGCTCTTTAAGCTCCGGTGCGCGACACAGAGCGGCCATTCATTGAAGGGCAAACCAAACGAGGGGGCAGGGGACAGGGCGAGCGTCACACTGGTGGACAGGGGAACGCACGAACTCCCGTGTTGAACGGGCGACCTCCTAAACTCTGCATTGGTAAGTGTTGTAACTTTATTTTCCATATGAACATCAAATAGACTTGTTTACGCTTTTGGGTGGAATTTCAGAAATATCCAAATCTTATTAGCTAAGAGATTTTTTAAATCCCAAGATGATGTTGGGCTGAGTTTTACGGGCTTTTCTCAGATTTACCTTTAAAATAGGACTAAAACAGTAAAATACATATTCTCAGAATTATTTAAAGATAAATACTGAAACATTTAGGATGTTAGTTTTTAATGTTCAGTTTTCTTCATGAACCTTGTTTCTTTGGAAATAGGGCATCTTGGGTAAAGCAAATCCTCCTATGATTAGCCTATAATCGTGTATGGACTGATATAAAATGACAAGAACCGGTGGATTTGGTCTTCTTATTACGTCGCCTATGAATTGGTTCCAGGGGACATATATTAGCCTACCCTTCGTTACACGTTGTGGCCTAACATAACTGTAAACAAGAAAACATTGTATGAATGCCTTTCTGTTCCTCTCAGAGCTAACGGTCATTTCTAGGCCTACCATTGTAATGAAAGTATCCACTGGGAATAGACGTTGAATTGACGTCTGTTCCCACTGGGTACAGTCTCTGCTTAGGTCTATTAAAAAAAGAAAGTGAAAAAAGTTGTATCAAATGGGGTCTGACCTCATTGCCCAATGTAAAATGTGTTAATTGCCTAATTTTGTTCCATTCTATATTATTAATTTCAGGCGACATCGGTGGAAGTGAATGGGAAGTGCAAAGGACAGGATTTGGGTACATTCGATCACGCACGAGTAGGCTATGGGTTTACGCGTGGCATATAGGAATACGTCCATATAAAGGAGCGAGTCTGGAGCACATCTCTGAGCTGTAGCTTCAAGTTTTGCATTCTCGAAACAAATTTACCAAATTTTCATGCAAGGATATTTTTGTTGCCAATCGATAATAGCCTATACATTAAAATGTCTGGAGAGGAGCACAGTCTATCCGAGGCAGAGTTGAGTCCCGGGGGCTCAGATGATGGTCACTCTCTGTCACCGGCACACTCCGGGGCCACCGGCGGCCGGGACTCCCCGCTCATCGGTCCGTCGCAGCAACTGACAGGGCTTTCTGGCGCAGATGGCGGCGGAGAGGACGGTGGACTAGTGCCCAAGTCAGAGGTGGATATGGACCGGTTCCCCATCGGCATCCGCGAAGCGGTCAGCCAGGTGCTGGACGGATACGACTGGACGCTCGTGCCCATGCCCGTGCGCGTAAACAACGGGAACAAGAGCAAGCCGCACGTGAAGAGGCCGATGAACGCCTTCATGGTGTGGGCGCAGGCCGCGCGCCGTAAACTGGCGGACCAGTACCCTCACCTGCACAACGCGGAGCTCAGCAAGACACTCGGCAAACTGTGGAGGTGGGCATTGGCATGGCATTGAAATGAATAGACCTACGTGGGAAATTGATAATCTATAGGCTACCTGTAGGCCTTGTTGACGTTTGTGTGCAATTGGAGCATGACTCATATGTAAAGTCCTACTTCCTTCAGATACATTTCCTTTCAATATTTTTTAAATATGTTTCTGAAATGAAAGGCACTATATTATATAACCATTAACGTTATTTAGCAGACACACTTATCCAGAGCAACTAGGGTTAAATGCCTTGATAAAGGGCATTATTATTCACCTAGTCAGCATTGGGATTCAAGCGAGTGACTTTTCAGTTACTGGACCAACCCTCTTAACCACTAGGCTACCTGCCGCCCTGCCTTGTTTTGTCCAACAGGCTCCTGAATGACAGTGACAAGAGGCCTTTCATTGAGGAAGCTGAGCGACTGAGGAAACAACATAAGAAGGACTACCCAGAGTACAAGTACCAGCCCCGCAGACGCAAGAACGGCAAGCTGGGGACCAATGGTGAGGGAGGGGAGGGAGCAGAGGGGGAGGGCAGCCACGCCCAGTCCCATTACAAGGCCCTCCACCTGGATGTGCACAGTACAGGGGCTGGGTCCCCCCTGGCCGACCTCCACCACCATCATCACCACCACCCTGCAGGTGAGTTCAACTTTATTTGTTAATGAATTTACCCAATACTATGAGTAAGTCCTACTTCAACTAGCTAGGGCAAACAATAGGCCACCTGGCACCAAACGGCCTGCTGTAACCTGAGAGAACAAGAAGAAAACAGAACTACTGTCTCCATTCCAAATGTTTCACTTCAATTGCTTTGCTGATCGGTGTGTTCCCTTTTCCTTCCAGGTCAGGGTCACAGCCCGCCAACACCTCCCACCACCCCAAAGACAGAGCTCCAGTCTGGAAAGATGGCGGAGGGGAAGAGGGAGGGCGGAGGTGGCTCAGGGTCCTCCCGTGGAGGAGGCCTGGGGGTAGGAGCAGAGGGGGCCTCCGGGGGCCATTCATCAGCGGGCGGGAAACCCCATATCGACTTCTGCACCATGGACATCGGCGAGATCAGCCACGACGTGATGGCCAACATCGAGCCCTTCGACGTCAACGAGTTTGACCAGTACCTGCCGCCCAACGGGCACCCGGGGGTCGGCCAGGGCGGCGGTGCCACACCAAGCTCCTCCGCTACATCCTACGCCTACGCCCTCGCCGCCGCCAGCGGTCACTCAGCCGCCTGGCTCTCCAAGCAGCATCAGCATCAACAGCCCTCCCCCTCTGCCTCAGACGCCACCAAGGCCCAGATCAAGAGTGAGTCCGGGGCCGGGAGCCACTACGCAGAGACCTCCTCTTCGTCAGGAAGCCACGTCCCCTACACCCCCCTCAGCCTCCCCCACTACGGATCAGCCTTCCCCTCGCTGCCCTCCAGGGCCCAGTTTGAGTACGGGGAGCACCAGGCGCCGGGGCCGTACTACGCCCACTCCAGCCAGGCCCCGGGGCTGTACTCAGCCTTCTCCTACATGGGGCCCAGCCAGAGGCCCCTCTACACTACCATCACTGACCCCTCCAGCGTGGCCCAGTCTCACAGTCCTACACACTGGGAGCAGCCTGTCTATACCACCCTGTCACGGCCATGAGAGAGACGGAGACGCATGGGATTGGATGTGTGTGTGTGTGTGTGTGCGTCTCTACACCACCCTCTCACGACCCTGAGAGAGGGATAGAGAAAGACAAAGATTGTAAGGGTGTAGGGCGGCTACTGAATGTGTGTGTGTGTGTGTGTGTCGCGGGTTAACAAAGGATGGATATCTTACGGATGTTATATTGGGATTCATTGGGACTTGACAGTGTATCTATCCATGGAGTCCTTATAATCTTTTACTGTATAGTATATTTTCTATCACAGCCAATGGTCAATAGCCAATCAGAATAAACCTTTAACCAATGTGTGCCATGTTTTAGTGAGTAAGGTCAGGATCCCAGCTGCCAGAGTGTCATAGTGTATAGTAAGAGGGCTTATCGTGATGATGAGCCCAGAGCACACAGAACTAATACCGTAGTGGTAAGAAGGATACACATAGGGTTTCAAAATGCTGCTAACTTTCCCCAAATTCCCCGGTTTTCCAGAAATCCTAGTTGGAAGTTCTTGAAATTAGGAGGGAATAAGCAGGATATCCAGGAATCCTCCTACTGGGATTTCTGTAAAACTGGGGAATTTGGGGAAAGTTAATGGAATTTTTCCAACCCTAGCTACCTATATCACAAGGATTGAGTAACATTGGCGGCAAGGCCTGGCTTTCGGCGGGTTTCGACAGGCTATCAGCCTAGGATTGACAAAAACAAATACAACTTGATGTTAAATCAGAACTGGGTTGTTTTAGATTGAAATAATCCTATTCTATTAACCAAACTAAAGGAAATGTTTGTGTGACTTCATTTTAGTCTTTTTTATGACTTAAGTGATGTATTTTTTGGCTCTTTTTTATATGACTGTACATGTTCTGGTTTGATATTACACTGACATGTCTTCACCACTGCTTTTGAAAGAAAAGGTTTATTTCAAATAGGTCAGTTTACTTGGCCAATACCTTGTGTTGGTCTACGGGCGTCAGGTAGCCTAGCCGTTAAGTGCGTTAGGCCAGTAACTGAAAGGTTGCCGGTTCGAAACCCTGAGCCGGCATGGTGGAAAAACCTTCTATTCTGCCCTTGAGCAAGGCAGTTAACCTGCAACAACTACTCCCGGCGCCATGGACGTCGATTAAGGCAGCCCCCCTGCACATCTCTGATTCAAAGGGTTTGGGTTAAATGTGGAAGACACGGTTGAATCGCGTTCAGTTGTGCAACTGACTAGGTATCACCTTCTGGGATGCTGCTTGACTCATGTGTTGCGTTGTGCAAAACCATAGTTGTTGGGGAAAAAGGACAACAAAAGAAAGGAGGGAAAGAGAATTCCTGGAAACATTTTAGCTTAGAGTTCTGGAAAGCAGCACATTACCTCAACTCAATGTACATGTGCCAATAATATGCCAATAACACTTTACATGCTCTAATATCCTTGATACGAATATATGGCACACATTTCACTTATACTACTCATAAATAATAAAACAATTGTTGAAGTCACTGGACTTTTTTTATTGATATGGATTGCATTTGTACGCTCTGGTTGCTTCTAATTCCATTTGTTTACCAAATTATCAAAGCAAAACAATCTACATGACTCAGCAAGTACAAAGTCGGCAAAATCTTTTGTGAGAATTCTCCAGCTTTAAACTAAAGATTTACTCTTAGTGAGAATTAGTGAGCTGTTTAGAACAAATGCCACATGCTATAGTTTATGTACATAGGTTTTCCCCTCTGCATCTCCCTTTTCTGTATCCGGTTTAATGTCCCTCTCGGCTCCCTCTGCAATGTGAACGATCACCACATGCCTCTTCTTCCGTAGGTGATATATGGAGTCATTTTACACTGACACTCTGCTTTGTAGTTTTTATTTAAAATAATTTCACGTTTAGCTTTTTTCTCAGTTTTGTACATTTCTGGATAGTTTCTAAAACTTTGTATGTTACACATTTGATGTATCTGCTTTCTTCTACAAGAAACAACAATGTACAAATACTATTGATGTTGTCATTACGTTGTCATTCTATTAAAGCAATTTATTTATACAAAACTGAAATCTATTGAAATTCATTGCAAATTTTGAGAAAATGCATTGATGATTTATAGTTTTTAGTCCTACAAAAGCATCAGGTAAAAGAATAACAAGTAACAACAACATATACAGTGCATTCGGAAAGTATTCAGACCCCTTCTCTTTTCCACATTTTGTTACGTTATTATTCTAAAAATGTATTGTTTTCCTCATCAATCTACACACAATAACTCAATGACAAAGCGAAAACAGGTTTTTAGAAATCTTAGCAAATGAATTTAAAAACAAAAATCCTTATTTACATAAATATTCAGACCCTTTGCTATGAGACTCGAAATTGAACTCAGGTGCATCCTGTTTCCATTGATCATCCCTGAAATGTTTCTACAACTTGGAGTCCACCTGTGGTAAATTTAATTGATTGGACATGATTTGGAAAGGCAAACACTTGTCTATATTAGGTCTCACAGTTGACAGTGCATGTCAGAGCAAAAACCAAGCCATGAGGTTGAAGGAATTGTCCGTAGAGCTCTGAGAAAGTATTGTGTCAAGACAGATCTGGGGAGGGGTACCTAAACATTTTCGCAGCATTGAAGGTCCCCAGGAACAGTGGCCTCCATAATTCTTAAATGGAAGAAGTATGGAACCACATATTGTCACTCAGCCAAACTGAGCAATCGAGGACCTTGGTCAGAGGGGTGACCAAGAACCCAATGGTCACGCTGACAGCTCCAGAATTCCTTTGTGGAGATGGGAGAACCTTCCAGAAGGAGAATCATCTCTGCAGCACTCCACCAATCAGGTCTTTATGGTAGAGTGGCCAGGTCGAAACTTGGAGTTTGCCAAAAGGCACCTAAAAGGACTCTCAGACCATGAGAAACAAGATTCTCTGGTCTGATGAAACCAAGATTGAACTCTTTGGCCTTAATGCCAAGCTTCAAGTCTGGAGGAAACCTGGCACCATCTCTACGGTGAATCATGGTGATGGCAGCATCATGCTGTGGGGATGTTTTTCAGCGGCATGAAATGGGAGACTAGTCAGGATCTAGGGACAGATGAACAGATCAAAGTACAGAGAGATCCTTGATGAAAACCTGCCCCAGAGCGCTCAGGACCTCAGACTGGGGCGAAGGTTCACCTTCCAACAGGACAACGACCCTAAGCACACAGCCAAGACGATGCAAGAGTGGCTTCGGGACAAGTCTCTGAATGTCCTTGAGCGGCCCAGCCAGCCAGGACTTGAACCTGATCGAACATCTCTGGAAATAGCTGTGCAGCGACGCTCCCCATCCAACCTGACAGAGCTTGAGAGGATCTGCAGAGAAGAATGGGAAAAACTCCCCAAATACAGGTGCGCCAAGCTTGTAGCGTCAAACCCAAGAAGACTGTAGGCTGTAATCGCTGCCAAAGGCTCTTCAACAATGTACTGAGTAAAGGGTCTGAATACTTAGGTAAATGTTATTTCATTTCTTTATATATATTTTTTATTTGACCTTTATTTAACCAGGTAGGCTAGTTGAGAACAAGTTCTCATTTACAACTGCGACCTGGCCATGATAAAGCAAAGCAGTGCGCCACAAACAACAACACAGAGTTACACATGGAATAAACAAACATACAGTCAATAATACAATAGAAAAAGTCTATATGCAGTGTGTGCAAATGAGGTAGGATAAGGCAATAAATAGGCCATGGTGGCGAAATAATTACAATATAGCAATTCAACACTGGAGTGATAGATGTGCAGAAGATGAGTGTGTGAGTAGAGATACTGGGGTGCAAAGGAGCAAAATAAATAAATAAATAACAGTATGGGGAAGAGGTAGTTGGATGGGCTATTTACAGATAGGATGGGCTTTTTACAGGGTTTGGCGACGAATATGAAGCGAGGGCCAGCCAACGAGAGCATACAGGTCACTTGATGGTGGGTAGTATATGGGGCTTTGGTGACAAAACGGATGGCACTGTGATGGATGCAGTCTAATTTGTTGAGTAGAGTGTTGGAGGATATTTTGTAAATGACATCGCCGAAGTCGAGGATCGGTAGGATAGTCCGTTTTACGAGGGTGTTTGGCAGCATGAGTGAAGGATGCTTTGTTGTGAAATAGGAATCCGATTCTAGATTTAATTTTGGATTGGAGATGCTTAATGTGAGTCTGGAAGGAGAGTTTACAGTCTAACCAGACACCTAGGTATTTGTAGTTGTCCACATATTCTAAGTCAGAACCGTCCAGAGTAGAGATGCTGGACGGGCGGGCAGGTTAGTTAACACAGTGTCCAAAGAAGGGCCAGAAGTATACAGAATGGTGTCGTCTGCATAGAGGTGGATCAGAGAATCACCAGCAGCAAGAGCGACATCATTGATGTATAACAGAGAAAAGAGTCGGCACGAGGATTGAACCCTGTGGAACCCCCATAGAGACTGCCAGAGGTACGGACAACAGGCCCTCCGATTTGACACACTGAACTCTGTCTGAGAAGGCGAGGCCAACGATGTTAGGATGAAACAGTCAGAGGTCACCAAGCGCAACATAGCTTCAGTGTGTAAATCAGCTAGAAAGATGTGTCGGCATCGAGTAATTGTCTCTGGCCCCCTCCCAGTTAGGGAGAGTGATGAGCTCTACAGCAGAGTCTCACAACTCAATCGCTGGTTGAAAACTGTTTTCTGCCCACACAAAGATAGACTTTGTAGATAACTGGCCCTCTTTCTGGGACTCACCCACAAACAGGACCAAGCCTGGCCTGTTGAGGAGTGACGGACTCCATCCTAGCTGGAGGGTGCTCTCATCTTATCTACGAAGACATAGACAGGGCTCTAACTCCTCTAGCTTCACAATGAGATAAGGTGCAGGCCAGGCAGCAGGCTGTTAGCCAGCCTGCCAGCTTAGTGGAGTCTGCCACTAGCACAGTCAGTGTAATCAGCTCAGCTATCTCTATTGAGACTGTGTCTGTGCCTTGACCTGTGCCTAGGTTGGGCAAAACTAAACATGGCGGTGTTTGCCTTAGCAATCTCACTAGAATAAAGACCTCCTCCATTGCTGCCATTATTGAAAGAGATTGTGATACCTCACATCTCAAAATGGGGCTACTTAATATTAGATCCCTCACTTCAGAGCAGTTCTAGTCAATGAACTAATCACTGATCATAATCTTGATGTGATTGGCCTGACTGAAACATGGCTTAAGCCTGATGAATTTATTGTGTTAAATGAGGCCTCACCTCCTGGTTACACTAGTGACCATATCCCACGCGCATCCCTCAAAGGCGGAGGTGTTGCTAACATTTACGATAGCAAATGTCTATTTACAAAAAACAACAAAACTACGTTTTCATCTTTTGAGCTTCTAGTCATGAAATCTATGCAGCCTACTCAATCACTTTTTATAGCTACTGTTTACAGGCCTCCTGGTCCATATACGACGTTCCTCACTGAGTTCCCTGAATTCCTATCGGACCTTGTAGTAATGGCAGACAATATTCAAATTTTGGTGACTTTAATATTCACATGGAAAAGTCCACAGACCCACTCCAAAAGGCTTTTGGAGCCATCATCGACTCTGTCGGTTTGTCCAACATGTCTCGGACATACTCACTGCCACAGTCATACTCTGGACTAGTTTTGTCCCGTGGAATAAATGTTGTGGATCTTTTCCTCATAATCCTGGACTATCGGACCATCATTTTATTACATTTGAAAATCGCAACAAATAATCTGCTCAGACCCCAACCAAGGATCATCAAAAGTCGTGCTATAAATTCTCCAGACAACCCAAAGATTCCTAGATGCCCTTCCAGAATCCTTCCACCTACCCAAGGACGTCAGAGTACAAAAATCAGTTAACCACCTAACTGAGGAACTCAATGTAACCTTAGCGCAATACCTAGATGCAGTCACCCCTAAAAACAAAAAACATTTGCCATAAAAAACTAGCTTCCTGGTATACAGAAAATACCCGAGCTCTGAAGCAAGCTTCAGAAAATTGGAGGCAAATGGCGCCACACCAAACTGGAAGTCTTCGACTAGCTTGGAAAGACAGTACCGTGCAGTATCGAAGCCCTCACTGCTGCTCGATCATCCTATTTTCCAAGTTAATTGAGGAAAATAGAATAATCCAACATTTCTTTTTGATACTGTCATAAAGCTAACTAAAAGCAGCATTCCCCAAGAGGATGGCTTTCACTTTAGCAGTGATACATTCATGAACTTCTTTGAGAAAAGATCATGATCATTAAAAAGCAAATTCACGGACTCCTCTTTAAATCTCGTATTCCTCTAAAGCTCAGTTGTCCTGAGTCCACACAACTTTGCCAGGACATAAAATCAAGAGAGAGACACTCAAGGTTTTAGTACCATATCTCGACACATTGATGAAAATAATCATGGCCTCTAAACCTTCCAAGCTGCATACTGGACCCTATTCAACTAAACTACAGAAAGAGCTGCTTCCTGTGCTTGGCCCTCCTATGTTGAACATAATAAACAGCTCTCTATCCACCGGATGTGTACCAAACTCACTAAAAGTGGCAGTAATAAAGCCTCTCTTGAAAATGCAAACCTTGACCCAGAAAATATAAAAAAAACTAATCGGCCTATATCGAATCTTCCATTCCTCTCAAAAAAAAATTGAAAAAGCTGTTGCGCAGCAACCTCACTGCCTTCTGAAGACAAACAATGTATACAAAAACGCTTCCAGTCTGGTTTTGGAGCCCCATCATAGCACTGAGACTGCACTTGTAAAGGTGGTAAATGACCTTTTAATGGCGTCAGACCAAGGCTCTGCAACTGTCCTCGTGCTCCTAGACCTTAGTGCTGCTTTTGATACCATCGATCACCACATTCTTTTGGAGAGATTGGAAACCCAAATTGGTCTACATGGACAAGTTCTGGCCTGGTTTAGATCTTATCTGTCGGAAAGATATCAGTTTGTCTCTGTGGATGGTTTGTCCTCTGACAAATCAACTGTACATTCGGTGTTCCTCAAGGCTCTGTTTTGGGACCACTATTGTTTCACTATATATTTTACCACTTGGTGATGTCATTCGTAATGTGTAACTTTCACTGCTATCACGGATGACACACAGCTGTACATTCGATGAAACATAGTGAAGCCCCAAAATTGCCCTCCCTGGAAGCCTATGTTTCAGACATAAGGAAGTGGATGGCGGAACATTTTGCTAGTTCTAGGTCCCAAGAAACAAAGAGATCTTCTGTTGAATCTGACAATTAATCTTGATGGTTGTACAGTCGTCTCAAATAAAACTGTGAAGGACCTCAGCGTTACTCTGGACCCTGATCTCTCTTTTGACTAACATATCAAGACTGTTTCAAGGACAGCTTTTTTCCATCTACGTAACATTGTAAAAAATGATGCAGAAAAGTTAATCCATGCAATTGTAACTTCTAGGTTAGACTACTGCAATGCTTTACTTTCCGGCTACCCGGATAAAGCACTAAATAAACTTCAGTTAGTGTTAAACACGGCTGCTAGAATCTTGACTAGAACCCAAAAATTTGATCATATTACTCCAGGACTAGCCTCTCTACACTGGCTTCCTGTTAAGGCAGGAGCTGATTTCAAGGTTTTACTGCTAACCTACAAAAGCATTACATGGGCACTCCTACCTATCTTTCCGATTTGGTCCTGCCGTACATACCTACACGTGCGCTACGGTCACAAGACATGAGCCTCTTACTGTCCCTAAATTTCTAAGCAAACAGCTGGAGGCAGGGCTTTCCTATAGAGCTCCATTTTTATGGAATAGTCTGCCTATCCATGTGAGAGGCATGAACTCGGTCTCAACCTTTAAGTCTTTATTGAAGACTCATCTCTTCAGTAAGGTCCTATGATTGAGTGTAGTCTGGCCCAGGAGTGTGAAGGTGAATGGAAAGGCACTGGAGCAGCGAACCACTCTTGCTGTCTTTGCCTGGCAGTTCCCTCCACTGGGATTCTCTGCCTCTAACCCTATTACAGGGGCTGAGTCACTGGCTTACTGGTGCTGTGGCGGAGATCTTGTGGGCTGTACTCGGCCTTGTCTCAGGATGGTAAGTTAGTGGATGAAGATATCCCTCTAGTGGTGTGGGGGCTGTGCTTGGCAGAGTGGGTGGGGTTATATCCTGCCTGTTTGGCCCTGTCCGGTGTCGTCAGATCGGGCCCACAGTGTCTCCTGACCAATCCTGTCTCAGCCCCAGTATTTATGCTGCAGTAGTTTATGTGTCGGGGGCTAGGGTCAAATCTGTTATATCTGGAGTATTTCTTCTTCTCTTATCTGGTGTCCTGTGTGAATTTAAGTATGCTCTCTCTAATTATCTCTCTCTCTTTTTTTTCCCTTCTCTCTCTCTCGGAGGACCTGAGCATTAGGACCATTCCTCAAGGCCTACCTGGCCTGATGACTCCTTGATGTCCCGAGTCCACCTGGCCGTGCTGCTTCTCCAACTGTTCTGCCTGTTTTATGAACATTTAAAATCTTGTCCATGTTCAGTTATAATCTGCACCCGGCACAGCCAGAAGAGGACTGGCCACCCCTCACAGCCTGGTTCCTCTCTAGGTTTCTTCCTAGGTTTTGGCCTTTCTAGGGAGTTTTTCCTAGCCACCGTGCTTTTACACCTGCATTGCTTGCTGTTTGGGGTTTTAGGCTGGGTTTCTGTACAGCACTCTGACATCAGCTGATGTAAGAAGGGCTTTATAAATAAATTTGATTTGATATTTGCAAAAAAAATATATTATGTTTTTGCTTTGTCATTATGGAGTATTGTGTGTAGATTGATGAAGGGGAAAAAACGATGTAATCCATTTTAGAATGAGGCAGTAAAGTCATTATTTTTTGAAAAAAATCAAGGGGTCTGAATACTTCCGAATGCACTGTAAACATCACTAATAAATCAAATCACTGCCATGTACAGTCAGTGCTGCAACAACAAGATCTGTCCCACAACACAAACCCTTCCCCTAAGCAGTTTAATTTCTGTTTGTGTGTGTGGCAAGCAAAAATTGACTGCTAATTCCCTGCGTTTAATCGGCTGAGGCTGCATGTTACTCAGAGAGACAAAGAGAACCATTGAACATGAGAGGGGGAGGGAGCTAGAGGGGAGAGGGCCAGTGAGAAGGGCAATAGCCGCCAGAGTCAGTACGCTCCTTTACACATGGACTTTCATAAATGCCCGGCCTCAACTCCCTCCATCTCTCTCTCTCTCTTCCTCGTGCCCTCTCTCCCCCTCTCTAAGTTTGCTCGCACTTCACAGTTCAGCTACGAAATGTAATGGATTCAAGCATTCAACAGCAGTCAGCAACCTAGATGGTGGGGTAAAAAATGAGATGTTTTAGCTAGTTAGTCTCACAATGCACAATTTGATACCCAAACTCTTTAGATTGATAAATCATGTGTAATGCTCTACACAGTTGAGACAAGAGACACAAATAGAAAACATAAAGATAAAAGGTTCATTCTTAAACATTTAAAATATAAAAGTTATACTCAAAACACATTGCACAACAATGAACCCTTCATTTTCCCATAGCTCTACATGCCTCGTACAATTCTGTGGTTTTGCCTCCCTCGAGTGGGTCAATGTTGTACTGCAAGGTCAAATGCCTCATCACGTGGCTTTGAGACCTATGGTTTCTATGGCAGCCGTCAGTTATGTCCGGAAGAAACACTGCCAACATTATCTAAATGCATGGTAAGAAATACAACACTGTTTAGTTATGTCTTGATAAATTAATTCAATGTTTGCAGTTTGGGCATCTTAGCTTCCTAATCTGCCATGGTCTTTGCTCAGCAGCAGCTAACGTTAGACAGCTGGCTTTAGATAACTTCTCGGTCACTCGTTGCAGATGGAGACGTCTTCTCGTGATCAAGCTGGTGGAGGTCTGTGGAACTGTCCTAGAGGGACCCAGTACAGCAAGGAGATTCAGGAGATGCTGAAATGTGGGGTTTTGTGATCACTCTCTTTGTGTGTATGTGCATGTGTGTGTAAGCGTTAGATCCACACAAATACAAATAGCCTACCTGTGCTCTGGTTTCACAGTAATGATGCAAGAGTCGCGACTCACCAACTTCCAGCAAAGACAGATCAATGACAAACTAAAGAGTGAGTGTCACATGTGTGTTATCTTCTCTTGGAAAGTAACGTTGACTTACTGCTTTAACTTCCTCCACACCTGTTGCTCTGTTTTGAGTCCTATCATGAATTAAAGTTTTCTGAAACATTTAGCCAAACAAAGGTAAGATAATGTTGTTTTTGTCTGCATTTTCAACAGAGGGATCAGCTTTGCCATTGACCTGCAACCCCACATCATCGGCTCCTCCCTCACTGCCCAAACCCAAAGTCGTAAAAAATAGCACAACCCGCACTCCAGCCAAGCCCCTGAGGCGCACCGCTGACAATTGTAGTTCTGGGGACAACTACACCAGAGATAGATTCCGCCCCAGTGCCACACGTACGTGTTCTGCTTCAGCTCTACCACCTTTCAACTGTCCGAGATGCTTGGAATTCTAAAGATAAGAGGCCCTGTTCTTCTGATATCAGAACTAGTTCACTGATAGGTCAGGGACACCTGGGAACAAATGTACCACCATGCTAGTCCCCCACTCCATTTTGTTCTCTCACATTTCAGTTGAATGCGTTCAATTCAGTTGTACAACTGACTAGGTATCCCCTTTCCCTTTATGAGAGATCTGGATAAGAGATGTATGTGTGTTCATTCTCTCCCTCACTTCTTCTCCTGTAAGGAGATTTAGAGAAGGAGAAGAGGAGGCTCCAGAACATTCTAGCTACGGGGCAGGAGGAGCCCAGACCCAGTCATCCCAGGAACATTTCCCTGGACCAGGGCCCAGAGGAGGAGAGGGACCGCTTCCAGGAGGGTGAGGTTTACCACAGAGAGGGAGAGAGTTACTGCTTTCTGGCCACGGGGAAACATGTCGTCCACATCTCTGGCTCTCCTACATGTTTTCTACATATCTCTCCTCACATACATTTCCCCTCATTTCAATTCAGTTCCATATGACTCTACTAAACTAATACAGTAATTTACCCCAACCTACTGTAACCCCGTCCCAACACAGTATTTGATCAAGGAGTTTCTCCTTGGTTTGATGTACGGTCTTCGCAAGCTTTCTAAGGGTTGTGTTCCTTTCCTAGTTTTGGATGAGATTGAGGAGAGGAAGGAGTTTCTGGAAGAGATGACCGCCCTGGGAAAAGGGAAGCAGTATCACAACATCATCAACACAGAGATCTCACAGGTACATTGTCTGATATTCCTGTGACATGAGGTATGTCTTTAAGGAAAATAATCTACACCTAAAAACAACAGTATTTACATCGTACTGTTTCGATGAAACAGATTCACTGGTGAACACAACGTGGAATAACACACAAATGTACATTCTCACTCTCTCACTCACACATTTTTAACAGTTGTTTGTGTCTCCTCGCCTTCCAGAAAATCCGTGAGCTGGAGTTGATTGACAAGGCCCGCAGTGCAGAGCTGAGGACCATTATGCCAGAGAAGAAGACTGAGTGACTGAGAGGAATACTCATCTACTGACAGAAAATACACTGCCCAGGAATTCTGAACTCAAACTTGGATACTAGTCTTAATTTGTGCATAATGCTTGTTCAAATTATGGCATGGTAACAAATGTTGCTGGGAAGACCAATGCATCCTTATCAAACTGTGAAAAAGCATTGTAGTGTACATTGAAACATGACCAAACATATTTTTAGTTGCATTAATATGTTTTATTTCTCAGTCTCACAGATTTCAATGCGATCCTGTTGTTTCTTTAGGACCATATTTCAACATAGCTCTACAGAAGCCCTTGGTGTGAGTTTTTAAATAGGAAGAAGAGGCACAAAGACAGGAAGAGACAGACATGGAAATACACTGACTAACAGAACACACAAACAAGCAGCCATTTTGAATGGAAGACAAGCTCGTGTAGAGAGAAAATGTAAACTAGACAATATTTACGAACAGACTTTAACAAGACATTCAGTTTAACTTTGGACAAAAACTAGACTTATTGTCGAATAGATTTAAATAAGGACAGTCTTAACATAAACGGATCTCATAGTACTATCGACTTTGACAGCAGATTCTAAGTTAAGGCAAAACTCTATGGAATTAGACAGCGTTAACAGAGTCAAACAAAGGCATTGTAAAATATATAAATTATAAGATTTGCATATTTTGCAGACTTTCCCAAAACAGTTAAAACTGATATCAACTGGTAGGTACTAATAGTTTGCTACAATGTTAAAAGATATCTACGGAATTTATACACACACACATAGTGTACAAAACATTAGGAACACCTGCTCTTTACATGACCTAGACTGACTAGGTGAAAGCTATGATCCGTATTGATGTCACTTGTTAAATCCACTTCAAATCAGTGTAGATGAAGGGGAAGACACAGGTTAAAGAAGGATTTTTAAGCATCGAAACAATTGAGACATGGATTGTGTGTGTGCCATTCAGAGGGTCAATGGGCAAGACAAAAGATTGAAGTGCCTTTGACCGGGTATGGAAGTAGGTGCCAGGTACAACGGTTTGTGCCAACAGTAACGCTGCGGAGTTTTCACTCTCAACAGTTTCCCGTGTGTATCAAGAATGGTCCACCACCCAAAAGACATCCAGCCAACTTGACACAACTGTGGGAAGCATTAGAGTCAACATGGGCCAGCATCCCTGTGGAACACTTAACACCTTGTAGAGTCCGTGTCCTGACGAATTGAGGCTGTTCTGAGGGCAAAAAGGGGTGCAACTCAATATTAGGAAGGTGTTCTTAATGTTTTGTGCACACACTGCATATTATATATATATATATATATATATTATACATATACATACATACACACATATATATATATATATATATATATATCACACACACATATTACAATCCTTATTGTATAATGTAGCCCCTAGAACTGTTCACACTTGTTTCAGTTGTAAATCTGGTCAGATTCTGTAATACTGTTAAGTCACTGACCTGTCATCATACAACTATGTTAGTTAAATACCCTGCTTTACATTCCTCGTTTAAAGTCATTACTTACATTCCATCTGAACTATTTCTTACCTGTCTTTCTTATGTCTCACTCTCAGACCGTGATTATCCAACCCTAAACATTGTCCGATATAATATCTACAGTCCAATATAATATCTACAGTCCAATTGTCAGCGATTTGGAAAACATGGTAAGTAGCGAGTTAAGAAAGAACCTTTTCGCTAAAAGCTAGAGTAATTATTTGAGTTGTCATTTCTCCTTCATCTTAACTGGCAGTCTTAACAAGGTGTATTTACTCACAACAGGTTCCTCTGTTAAAACGATTCACAATAGTTCAGAAGTACCACAGACTCAAACCAGACAACTCTTAGTTCTGTATTCTATCTACAGACAATGACACATACGCAACGTCCATGAACAAAGGAAAAACCTTAGGACCACTGAATAAGCAGGAGATGAGGGAGTGTTCTTCTTTAGTTTCTATCATGATAAGAGACTGATAAATGGTTAAAAAAAAAACCTGCAGTCATAGTATTTATATCTTTGTTAAAAGCCGATTTAAAAAGGCCTGGGTCACAATGTGCAAAGTAATAATGAAAAGGGATAGAAGAAACCACATATTGCACTGAACCTCAAAGCTACAGAAAATATACCTCTTCTTCAATTCAGTCTTTAGACATTTCTTAAGGTTTTAGTCTTAAAGCAGTTGAGTTCTCTTAACTTTCTCTTCACACAAAGGCAACTTCAAATATATACAGTACAGAACGCATTGGAGTGGCTGTATTTGAAAGAGCATCATGGGAGCTACAATAGGGAGCAGAGTATGTGAGTGGAGTGGAGCGAGGAGCTACAATAGGGAGCAGAGTATGTGAGTGGAGTGGAGCGAGGAGCTACAATAGGGAGCAGAGTATGTGAGTGGAGAGGAGCGAGGAGCTACAATAGGGAGCAGAGTATGTGAGTGGAGTGGAGTGGAGCGAGGAGCTACAATAGGGAGCAGAGAATGTGAGTGGAGTGGAGCGAGGAGCTTCAATAGGGAGCAGAGAATGTGAGTGGAGTGGAGCGAGGAGCTACAATAGGGAGCAGAGTATGTGAGTGGAGAGGAGCGAGGAGCTACAATAGGGAGCAGAGTATGTGAGTGGAGTGGAGTGGAGCGAGGAGCTACAATAGGGAGCAGAGTATGTGAGTGGAGTGGAGCGAGGAGCTACAATAGGGAGCAGAGTATGTGAGTGGAGTGGAGCTACATTAGGGAGCAGAGTATGTGAGTGGAGTGGAGTGGAGCGAGGAGCTACAATAGGGAGCAGAGTATGTGAGCGGAGTGGAGCGAGGAGCTTCAATAGGGAGCAGAGTATGTGAGTGGAGTGGAGTGGAGCGAGGAGCTACAATAGGGAGCAGAGTATGTGAGTGGAGTGGAGTGGAGCGAGGAGCTACAATAGGGAGCAGAGTATGTGTGTGGAGTGGAGTGGAGTGGAGCGATCGCAATTTGACTGGAGCCTCGGAGCGAGATTCCCAAAGGCTGGAGCGTCGGCCTTCTCGCCAGCTCCAATTTAATTCCAGTAGCATGCATCTGTAGTCTACTGTGTGCTGCTATAACCCCTTGCTTTAGCTACTGTCATGGAGTTCACTAAATATTTTCATAAAGAAACTGCTAAAACACACAGGTGCTAAATCAAGGTGCCTTACAAGATGAGGACCAAGAGCAAGAGAGGGATTGCGGTGATGTAGTATCCACAACTAAAGAATCAAACCGTGGCATCTGAAAAGACACGCATCCCGAAAGCATGATGGTGTACTTACTATATGCACAAGCAAAAAGAAATAGGCTTGGCATATTCCAACGTATTTGTTTATTCAAATTCTTTTCATTCAAATCCTATGGTTTGATTTCAATACTTGAAAACCAAATGGTAAGTCAAGGTAGTCGCAGAAATAGATGGGTGTTGGTTAAATTGTGATTTAATGAATGGAGCGAATTTGGAGCTACGTTTTTTTCCTGTGAGCTCAGAACGGTTTTTAGCGGAGCAGTTGAGAAGGAGTGGATCCCGGAGCGGTGCGCTAGCACGAGGGGGATTTCCAACCGCTTAACTCGGCTCACATACTCTGGTAGAGAGGAGCGATTAGAAGGATGCGCTACAGTAAGAGGAAAGGGGAGTCTTTAACATAGCTGTGAGAATCCTGGGTTGTTTTTCTTTTCCTTCTCTCCCTCCACCGTGTTTTGTTTTCATCCGTCGTTTCCTTGCTCTTTCCATCTGATATGTCCCTCTGTAAAGGATGGTATCCTTCTTCCTTTCATCCATCCCTCTATCCATCATCCACCTCCCTCCCTCTTTCCATACCTTGTTCAGCTCTTGTCCTTCTCTGCTATCTCCTTGCGTGGGCTGCCACCTTTTCCTTGGTTCACACTCAACCTCTTCAGAACCTTCATGGGTTTAAACTTCTTCTCCTTCTTCTTCTTCTGTTGCTGCTGCTGCTCGCCCTCTGCAGCCGGCTCCTTCTGGAAGTCTGGAGGAAGGGAGAGATGGAGAAAGAAGAGAGGGGGAAGACAGATAGACATGGACGAGAAGCTTGAATACCTCTGGCGGAAAGAAAGATGAAAGGGAGAGTTCTAACAAAACATGAAGCTTTTGTCTCGTCTTACCTTTCCTCTTCAACATGGTCGCCACCAGCTTATCCTCTTCCTCTTCCCTATTGGAGAAGCCCAGTAAGATAATCAAAAACACAGACATCGACTGTAGATAACCTCCTAGCCCATCCTGCTCTAAATGAGCTCAGACAGTAGATGATAGGTGATTGATTACCTCTGCCTGTCCTGATCCATGTTGTTGATGATTTGGTTCCGCTGTTCGATGACGGTGACCAGCTCTGTCATCAGCTCCTGCTCCCTGCCCTTGTCCTCCTCATTCCAGTCTTTCTCTACAAGATGGAGGGATTAAGAGGGAGGATGAATGAAGAGTAACACAGTGACTTAACACGTGGATTATTTTCTGGACCCCGTTCCATTTCAGTGAATTCAGTCCAACAACAAAGAGGAAGGAAAGAAACATGTAATGGAATCAGGTCTTTAGTTAACAAGCCTCCCATCCCAGGTAGCTGCAAGGGCCTTGTGCTCTATGATGTCATTCACAAACAGGAAGTGAGATCACACACCTGGCTTGTTAAGAAGACATCTCAGCTCATACTCTACATCAGCCTGCCTCTCCTCCAGGGTCTGCTGCTTGACCCTGTCAAGAGAAAATTAATAGTAAAATAAAATAGTAAATATAAAATAAATAAATAGAATCTTAAAGAGACAGCTGCTAAATGAGCCAATGAGCACAGGCTCTGGTGAGGCTTTGGTACGTACGTGTAGACCAGCTCAGCCTCGCGGCGCACCAGCAGGTGTTTCTCATGGATCAGAGTGAACCAGTCCACCAGCAAAGTCTCCTCCTCCTCATCTAGAACAGGAACACCACCATGAGAATATGGATAATATTATACTATAGATACAAATATGGACTATTAAGCTGACTATTAGACTATTGACCTGACTATTAGACAATTGAACTAATATTAAACTATTTACTACTGAGCTGACTATTGAACTGAATATTAAACTATTGAGCTGACTATTAGACTATTGAGCTGACTATTAGACTATTCACTATTGACCTGACTATTAGACTATTGGCCTGACTATTAGACTATTGAGCTGACTATTAGACTATTTACTATTGAGCTGACTATTAGACTATTGAACTGAATATTAAACTATTGAACTGACTATAAGACTATTGAACTGAATATTAAACTATTGACCTGACTATTGAGCTGACTATTAGACTATTGAACTGGCTATTAGACTATTGAGCTGACTATTAGACTATTCACTATTGACCTGACTATTAGACAATTGAGCTGACTTTTAGACTATTGAGCTGACTATTAGACTATTGGTCTGACTATTAGACTATTGAGCTGACTATTAGACTATTGAGCTGACTATTAGACTATTGACTATTGAGCTGACTATTAGACTATTGAACTGAATATTAAACTATTGACTATTGAACTGACTATAAGACTATTGAACTGAATATTAAACTATTGACTATTGAGCTGACTATTAGACTATTGAACTGGCTATTAGACTATTGAGCTGACTATTAGACTATTCACTATTGACCTGACTATTAGACAATTGAACTGAATATTAAACTATTGACTATTGAGCTGACTATTAGACAATTGAACTGAATATTAAACTATTCGACTATTGACCTGACTGTTAAACTATTTACTATTTAACTGAGAATCCAGCCTCCGGAATTTTCAAACAAGCATTTTCGCTACACCCGCAATAACATCTGCTAAACACGTGTATGTGACCAATAAAATTAGATTTGGACCAAACATTTTTATAGAGACTCAATTGAACATGCTTCTTAGTCCAGGGGCAGGCTTACTCTTGGACCATGCAACCTCCCTGTATCATAAGACTGGTCTCCAGAGGTTTATATGATAGCCAGGAGTGCAGATCACTGGTTGATCTGATCCTTTTACCGTTGGGGTTATCTCGTAGTTTTCTCTCCAGAGCCACTCCTCTCTGCTCCAGCTCATCCAGCTGTTTCTCCAGCTCTCCCATCTCTCCATGGATGTCCTCTGCTGGGATGTACTGGTCTGACTGCACCTGGACGACACACACATCACAAAACACACTAGCACTGCAATCTTCAAATAATACAATATGGTACAGTTCGCATTATTTACATCCAGATTGAGTTGTTCCTTTGAAAACATTAGTGCCACTAGTCAAACTATAACCAATACCGTTGCCTATGGTAATAGCAGTAATAGTAGACTGTTGTTGGCTTGTCGTCACATTCCATAAAAAGACTTGGGCTGTCTGATGCTGAATCATCGAGTGACTCATTGATTTACAAACTTGAGCTGACTGTGGTGTCCTCACAATCTCACCTTGCGTTTGATGAGGGGGAAGCCGTGTCCAGGTGCGGGGGGCCGGGCGGGGCGAGGACCTCTAGGGGGTCTGGTTTTAGAGGAGGAAACGGGGGAGGGAGAGGCTTTCCTATTGAAAGGGTTTTCCTTACAAGTCCGCTGGACGTACAGAGAAGAAGACAGAGATGAATGTCCAGGTATTAAATAATTATTATAGTATTTGTTAGTTAGGTATAAAGCTCATTACATTGAATATCTTGTATCATTAAAAGGTTCTTAGAAGTTAGCGGAGTTAATGGTGAAACAAATGAGAGGTCCAGAATCCCTTACCTTGGGGGGTGGAACTGGGATTGCACTTGATGCTGCCAGGGGGCTGGGTATCGTCGGGGGTCTTGGGGGCGGGGGCCTGGCGCTCCGATTGCTCTGCGGAGTGGCCGGAGCCGAGCTAGGATTGGCTGGCTGGGGAGGAGGGGAGGGGCTCAGAGAGAGGCGATTGGCTGAGGTGGAGGGGGTGGAGCCACCACAGGGCCCACAGATGGAAGGCTCTGACACGCTCTTGGTGAAGGGGTTGTCCTGATCAACTGTGGCTCCGCCCCCCTAGGGAAGCTGGGTGAGAGGAGCTATGGTCGGAGGCAGAGGATAGGCTCTCTATGCTAATAGCTGGAGAGGGAGAGGAAGAGGAGGGCTGGGAGTGAGGAAGGGCTGAAGAAAGAGGAATGAAGTGATATCAGAAAACAGAAAAAAGGAGCAGAAGTTGAAATGGAAAACGAAGTAGAGTTGGATGGGAGGAGGATGGAGAGAAAAACATGGTGAACGTCCATGTATACACATCGAATGGTAACTTTCAAAATGACAACAATAAAACCACAGTGCTGTGCAGGACATACAAGACACATGATTGACATGATTTGAGGTGAAGTGGATAAAACAAGTCCAATGCTCTAACCCAGTGGTTCCCAACCTTTCTTGGTTACTGTACCACCAACTGAATTTTGCTCTGCCCAGCGTACCCCTGAAGTACCCCCTTGTGCATTTTACCAGGATGGTCTGATAAGTCTTCAAGTATCCCGTGGATAGGTCCTAGTACTCCTGGCTGGGAACCACTTCTCTAACCAACCTCTATCCTACCCTGTTGCCTTCAAGGCCCACTGACCTGAGTTAGAGCCGGGGGCTTTTGGAACAGGCTTTGGGGGCGCCGGGCGTTTCTTGCACCTGGAGTCATTGGGGCTTGCAGAGCGGGAGGAAATACCCCCAATGGGGCGTGTCTGGGTCAGCTGCAGCGTCTGCAGCCTGGGAGATGCTGTACCACGGATGACTCACCACCACAGTGGGAGAAACCAAACTTCCTACTGACCCCTCCCCTGACCCCACCTCCTCTTCCTCTACTTCCTCATCGAAGGGGTTGGCGGGTGCAGGGGGCGTGGCTGGTCTGGAGCCCTCCCCTTTTAGAGAAGATAACGAACCAGTGTGTGGGGGTGTGGCCATTCCAGGGGAAGGGGGAGGTGCTGGTTTCTTCTTGGGTTCTTGAGATTGGACGAGGGCCAGCCAGGGCGGGTTAGGGGGTTTGGGGGCGTCGCTGGAGAAACTGGAGCTGAGAGACAGGATGAGTGGGGGAGACAGAAACAGAAAGGGAGGGGGGGACAAAACAACAAAGACAGATGAGTGCATGAAAACATCAACATGCATTAACACACAAAGACTGCTGGACAGAGACTGGGTGAGAAACAGATGAAGTAGTACAATCACTGTAGACTAGTAAAGATTAGTCAGTATACTGAACCTTCCAGGAGAGTGGGATCTTTCTCGAGGTCTGGGAGCTGGAGGAAGAGATCTCCTGTGTTCACCACGATCACCTGAGAGTCAAAATCAGAGGTTTCATATATTTTATATTAGGATGGAGCTCACAGTTCAATTGAGGATCTACAGTAGCAATAACTTATTTCAGCTGTCAAATCACCTTAAATCGACCACTCACCATTGACCGCGAGGTTGTCAACACGGGGTGGGCGGACCCTGGGGGCGGGACGAGGTGGAGGGGAGGGCTGTGACAAGCGGCGAGGGACAGGGACTGGCTTACTGTCCCCTAGTCCTAGATGACGGACAGGTGTAGGAGGGATAACCCCATTGGCTGTGTCTTTGGCTGGTGTCGGAGTCTCCTCCCCCTCCTCCTGCTCCTCGATGTCGTCGAAAGGGTTGGGAGGAATGGAGGGTGGAGGTTTGACCTCTTTTTCTCCTGCGCCGTCTTCCCTCTCTTTCTCTGTTTTCAAAGAGTCCGTTTTTGTCGTTGAGGTAGGACATGGTGTAGAGTCAGAGTCATTGGTTGGTGTGGGGGTGTAATCCTCATTGGTGACGTCCTCTTGGGGCGGAGTCTCTTTTGGTGGAATCTCTTGGGGCGGAGTCTCTTTTGGCTGAGTCTTTTGGGGCGGCGTCTCATTTTGTGGCGTCTCATTTTGTGGCGTCTCTTGGGGCGGAGTCTCTTTTTGTGGCGTCTCTTGGGGCGGAGTCTCTTTTTCTGGCGTCTCTTGGGGCGGAGTCTCTTTTTGTGGCGGAGTCTCTTGGAGCGGAGTCTCTTTTGGTGGCGTCTCTTTTTGCGGAGTGTCTTTTGGCGGCGTCTCTTTTTGCGGAGTGTTTTTTGGTGGTGTCTCTTGGGGAAGAGTCTCGTTTGGTGGCGGAGTCTCTTGAGCCCGAATCTTTGCCGCCTGGTCCCTCCCAGAAGGAGAAGTTTGAGGCAGCATGGGTCGACCAATCCTGACGGACGGAACCGTTGTCGGCCGCTTGCTTAGGTCCGGTCGGCCGTTCTGATTGGCTAAGGCAGACCTGGCAAAGTGATGCGTGCAGACCAGGGAGCCGACCTCGTTTCCTAGCTTGTAGGACCCAGGCAGCAGAGTGCTGCTACACTCCCTACACCTGAGAGAGGAGAGCAAGAGGCAACAGTCAGACTATAGTAGGCTCTTACATACCCTGTGGTAAGCACATTGATTAAACACTTGTAAAAACAAGTTGAACTCTGGAAATGCATGTCAACAGAGGCAATGCAACGGTCTGTTTTGAGTAACTGGAATAGCAGTGTTTTATCATTATACAGTAAACAGATTCAGCAGTATGACATGTTGTAGTAGCTGTGCAGACCAGATATACAGTAACTGAACGGGTAGTGATCACCTGAAACAGTTGCGGTGGTAGAGCTTGCCGTCGACCAGGAACCTCTGCACCAAGTGGACGTGCCTCTGGCAGGCGGCGCAGCTGCTGCTGAGGGTGCTACGCTTCACCCCCGCCTGTACCCCTCCGTCCGTACCTGTCGGACCAGATGGGCTCAGCTAGCACGGGCGTGGCAGGCAGGTGGCCAGGGGGTGAGGGTCGCAGGTGGAGGGGGTGGGGAGATGGAGAGGATAGGGGGGAGGGAGGTGGGGGAGATCAAACATGGAGTCAGGATCGAGGATGTGGAGGATTCATTCTGCTTATCTAGCTCAAACCAGTCTGTTATATTTCATCACCTCCTCAGCTTAGAGTCATTGCCTAAACTAGCTACATTTCTTTTAAAATCGTTGAAAAACATTGTCTTGATATTACAAAGTGATATGTATTAAGTGGAAAAGTAGTAAAGTTCCAAACCAGCCGTTAATTAGCAAGGAAAGTCTAGTAGAAAACGACCATTAGTGATGGAAGAAACTCTAGCAGGTGTTTTTAGGTTGAGTTAAAAGTCAAAAGGTCAGCAAGTGTTCAAACTTGGCACACGACGTCAGTGGTATGAAAAAAGTGTTAAATAGTTAGTGTCTATGTACAGAGGTTAAAGTTCAAAATGACTGACCTAACTGTTTCGATCCCACTAGCCCCCCCACCCATCCTACTGTCTAGGCTCAAGAAGAGGAAGAAGAAGAGTAGGGAGAGGAGGAGTGGATTTCCGTCTAAACAGGGGGAATAAGGGAGGAAGCCGGTATGGGGGGACGGTGGGAGGAAGTCGTAGAGAGGGCATGCGGACGAAGGGGAGAGACAGGATACAAAGGCTATCTTTAACAGAAAAACAATGGAGGCTAAACTTATAGGATATAGCCCACCTCAATAGTATCTTATAGGCCATATTTTTGAGATGGCCTATCCTACAAGTTTAGCCTAAAATGTATTTAGTCAATAGAATTACTCAATCCCGTACCACACTGATGTAACGGACAACGTGACTTCTATCGAAACACTCACACACTAACTAGTACCGAACCTCTGCCATACAGACACGCCAATAGATGCCATAGACAGACAACAATCCATTCATGCATCGGAGTGCTTTGTGCACGACACATTAGCATTGACACCTGATACTGTGACAGTCAATGTTATATAACACCTATATAACACCATGTTATATAACATTTTCCAGATCTTGGGCCATGCCAAAATACAAGCACAAATACATTCCCTGTTACGTTAAACAAATACAATTAATTAGTTATAGTTATCATGCATGTACAATGAAGTTAAATCAATGTAGTATTTTGGTATTTCATTAGGATCCCCATTAGCTGTTTGCAAAGCAGCCGCTCCTCTTCCTGGGATCCACACAGCCATTAGTTTAATTTAATAAGGCTTAGAATTAGAACCATGTGAATGACGTCATACACACATTCCGCAAATCCAGAATATCTGCATACTACGAGTCGATATTCACGCAATAATAAGGAAAACATTATTTCCCATTGACCCCCAGTGTAAAAGAGCCAACTTTGGCGTCGAGGTCAAAAACCACCAGGTCAAAAATCCCGACCTACGGTTCGCAGCACTCCCACGTTGGGAAATAGAGCCTGTGAGAAGAGCCCTTTGGCTTCAGGCTGATCGGCGTGGAACAGTGGGGAATTGTGGGGAGCCGGTGTCCAAGTAGGCTACACGTAGCTAGCTATGTGTGTGGAAAACATTTCATCACAGGTAAGACATTTAACTTGTTTAGTATAGTCTGTTTGTAACTCCCTTCACTACTTGTAGCTGTATAGTCAGTTTGTTTGTGTTGTTGGTCTTGGCTAGCTTAACGTTCTGGTTGGAAGCTAGCAACACATGTAAATAATAGCCTAAATGTAGGCTAATATTGCTGAGGGGCAATGAGGAGATTCAGGACCTTTCCCTACGGCCCTTTCCCCTACGCGTTTCCATGGCAATTCCATTGTTTTGGTCGCATTCCATTGACCTCTTTACCACATGTATTCATGCATCGTCTGATTCCCGATACCATCGTAGCCCTTACCTCGGGCTCAACCCCTTTGTCTTCCAGAGGGGCCACCGGTCTCTTCTGGGCCGGCTCAATGTGGCCTGTACCAATGGACCTCTTCATGCAGGGCGGGTTGGCTACAGGAGAGGGAGATGGTATCAGTCAATTTCTAATTGAGTTTATGCACTGGCTAACTGTAGAGCTTATACTCTGCGTCAGAGCACTATAAAACCCAGAGGGCCTTTTGAGAGACCAGTTACAAATGCAATCGTATAGTAGTGACTCAGTGATGGCCTGTCAGTGATACTGTCACATCTAATAACACAGGACCACTTCTCATCCAGCTAGCGAACCGTTTAGGTTACAGCTGTGTGCTAAAGGCCCAGGAGTACTGGACCACCGTTCAATAAGCGATCGTTGTGGAACATTCAGATAGAACTATAATATGTAGAACAAATATGCCTTTCTGACAAATAGAAAAAGGAATCACGTCAGCTCTATTCACGACAATTCTATCTGCAACATTCCACAACACAGTGCTGGATTGGCGCTTTCAAGGTGTCTGGGTCCTCCATGTACTACTCACCATGGGACTTGTTGGTGAAGAAGTTGTAGTACTGGGAGACATAGGTGATGATGCTCAGCCTGTCAGGCACTTTCATGGACACCATGTCCTCTGGGTCCAGCAGAGCAGGGATTCCCAGCTCCGCCTCCGCCACCTCAAATGCCTAGAGGAGGGAGGGAGGGAGGGAGGGGAGAAAGAAAGGAGAAAGACAACAACGTGAAAACAGATATCAGTTATTTTATTGTGTGTGTGTGTGCACGCGCCTGTGTACACTTTGATACTTGATCCCCTGCTTTAAAAAAAAACCTCTTATTTGGTCATAATTAAATGTCAAAGTCTGCCTGAATACCGTTGGTTGGATAACCATCTGCCTAATGAAAAATTCCACAGAGGAAATTAAGGCCTTAATAGTTCTCTGCCCCAAATGGTACCCTATTCTCTATATAGTGCACTACTTTGACCAGGGTCCATAGGGCTCTTGTTGAGCGGAATGTTATCCCAGAAGCAAGATCAACTCTAGCAATTAAGTCAAAACAGAACATCCCATGACGACTAAACCTTCTCAAGGATTATCAGTAGTCAGATAAGTGTGAGAAACAATGGTAAACAAACGCAGGGGAACAACTAAAATCTACCGTGTAGACAGTGATTGGAAGTTAATCATCGAGCTTTAGTTTAGTATGCTGCGTGATTGGGTTCAGGATTAGGCTGTCTTGGGCTAACTCAGGCTAATGCCGTAGCTACAGTGAAACACTGCAAACGTTCACAGATTTCCGACATGCTGCCAGTGAAACAAACAGTTATTTCCACCACCACCTGCTTCAACCCTGAAAAGGCTTTTGGATAATTGGAAAGAAATGTAAATAATAGCATTCGGCTCACAACACTCAAGCTCAGCTTGAGAAATGCTATAAGTAGGCTTACTCAACATCAAGGCAACGTTATTTTGTCCCCTTTACAATTGTTAAAAACGAATATTTGGCGTTGTTATTTAAATGATTGCTACAAACAAGCCTATAGTGGAGGACTAGTTTTTTTTCATATCCTCCCTTTGGTTAACTGTTTTGTCTTTCTTTCCTGTCCTCATTCGCTTGCTCTCGCTCCCCCTTTCTCTCCTTCCCTCCCCCCTTCGCATGACAGGCTCCGGCAGGAACCAATAAACAATTATGCTCTCTACAGACAGACAGACAGACAGACAGACAGACAGGAAGGCAGAAAGACAGACAGAGACACAGAAAGGCAGGCCGACAGAGGCACAGGAAGGCCGACAGACAGACAGACAGACAGGAAGGCAGACAGACAGACAGGAAGGCAGACAGACAGACAGACAGACACACAGAAAGACAGAGACACAGAAAGGCAGACAGACAGACACACAGAAAGACAGAGACACAGAAAGGCAGACAGACAGACACACAGAAAGACAGAGACACAGAAAGGCAGACAGACAGACACACAGAAAGACAGAGACACAGAAAGGCAGACAGACAGACACACAGAAAGACAGAGGCACAGAAAGGCAGACAGACAGACACACAGAAAGACAGAGACACAGAAAGGCAGACAGACAGACAGACACACAGAAAGACAGAGACACAGAAAGGCAGACAGACAGACACACAGAAAGACAGAGGCACAGAAAGGCAGACAGACAGACAGAGACACAGAAAGGCAGACAGACAGACAGAGACACAGAAAGACAGAGGCACAGGAAGACAGACATGAAAGAGAGATGAAAATGTATGATACTTAGCTGACTAACTAACTGCAGACACTGCTCCGCTGTCTCACCCATGTGACATCCGTTACTCATCTCCAATACCTTCCGAAACAACACTCACACTCTCATAGACACTAGCAGGCCTACACCTGGCTACACTGTATTCTGCCATTACAGAACTCACCCAATACATACCCTACCACAGACACAGAGGAGGGAACCAGAGTAACAACCACGACTGACTTGTCACAGCTAATTACAGTATACAGCAACATGAAGTCACTAGCTGGTTCACAACTAATCATTACATCTAGGCCAAGGCTATTAGAGTGTGTCTGCGTGTGTGGCGAAGTGATTTGTGTTCTAGTGACTCACCAGACGGTTGTTCTCGTAGACATTCTCTTTGGAGAGGGAGTCAAAGTCTCTGGAAGGAGAGGGGGAAAAGGACAACATTTAAAATCTAAACAAATAACCTACTCTAAATCATCGATACAATCACAATACTACGGTCAAATTATGAGAGATCACACCGCTAGTGTTAGGTAAAAGGGTGAGCATCTAACCAGACCAGGAATAATGTCTGTCTGTTTCTTTCTTCTATAGCATATTAAAGCTATAATATGTTACTTTTTGGGCAACCCGACCAAATTCACATAGAAATTTAAGTTATAGATCCGTTATAGATTGATTTCCATTGAATTTCTATGCTTCCCGTTCTGAAGTTTTGTTTTTGCGTCTTTTACTTTGGTTTTTGTACACCAGCTTCAAACAGCTGAATATACAATATTTTGGGTTGGCCCATCAAACACCATCAGGATCCGAACAGAACGACAGACAGTGCTTGGCCATACACAACCAGTTAACTCTATATTTCACTGAGAATTGGGCCACAGCACTCATCAACATCAACGGTGTTTTATGGGTGAACCCCACTGTGATGAAAGGACAGCGGGTTGGCTCAACACAGCAATAATGAGTAGGTGGCTGGTTGACTGGGCCTGGAGCAGGGAACTAAACCCCATGTTCCCACCAGTTAACATCCTGCTGTAAAACTGGGCCTGCGTCTCAAATGGAACCCTATTCACTATGCAGAGCACTACTTTTGACTATGTAGGGAATAGGGTGGGATTTGGGATGCAACCTAGAACATTTGTGAGTTGCTTTTGGACGCAACGTCTCTGCTCTGTTGAAGAAGGGAAATAGGAAAAACACCAACATGTTGGTTCTCAGTCTGGATACAGGAAACCTCCATAGCACAACCAGCCCATAGACTAGTATGAGACTGCCTATAACACAACCAGCCCACAGACTAGTATGAGACAGCCTATAGCACAACCAGCCCACAGACTAGTATGAGACAGCCTATAGCACAAACAGCCCATTGACTAGTATGAGACTGCCTATAGCACAACCAGCCCACAGACTAGTATGAGACAGCCTATAGCACAAACAGCCCACTGACTAGTATGAGACTGCCTATAGCACAACCAGCCCACAGACTAGTATGAGACTGCCTATAACACAACCAGCCCACAGACTAGTATGAGACTGCCTATAGCACAACCAGCCCAGAGACTAGTATGAGACTGCCTATAACACAACCAGCCCACAGACTAGTATGAGACAGCCTATAGCACAACCAGCCCACAGACTAGTATGAGACTGCCTATAGCACAACCAGCCCACAGACTAGTATGAGACTGCCTATAACACAACCAGCCCACAGACTAGTATGAGACAGCCTATAGCACAACCAGCCCACAGACTAGTATGAGACTGCCTATAGCACAACCAGCCCACAGACTAGTATGAGACTGCCTATAGCACAGCCAGCCCACAGACTAGTATGAGACTGCCTATAGCACAGCCAGCCCACAGACTAGTATGAGACTGCCTATAGCACAACCGGCCCACAGACTAGTATGAGGCAGCCTATAGCACAAAGTGAGCTCTGTTCTCCCCCTAATCTGACTCCCATGGTCCCAAATGCACTTAGCCTAGCCGTCCTGATCTAGCGCTACGTCACACACACTGTCCTTCTGCTGTAGGCCAACTGGTGCTAAAGCGCTAATGCTACAGCCGAGTCTGCTATTACTCAAAGTTGTGCAAAGTACAGCAACTGCCATTGCCAAATCCTCCTTGAGTAACACTGGAGTCTCTGGAGTGGTGCCCTCGGCGCTTCAACAGTTGACAGCCTGACAGGCCAGATCAGAGCAATGCTTCCCCTGTGTTCATTTAGCAGCGGCGTACCGCAGCTGCTAAATTGTTGTTGCCACAACAACAACAAATGTAGAAAAGAATTGACCTATCACATTTTTTTACAATATGATCTTTGAGAACAAGAAATCAATAAAAGCTGGACAGTCAGGGAGAATCAAGAATTCTACTAACAACAGATGTTGGAGTATTTTTGGCATGGCTGGATTAGTGATGGGGCACACAGGGTTAGGGTACATGCCCAGGGGCCCCGATTGATTTGGTTACAATGTTTGAGCATAAGAACACAGAATTAGCCATGGAAAAATGTGTATAATTGAAGGAAATTCATTTTCACACTGCAAAATGTATAGAATTGCAGGACATTTACTGGAAAAACAGCACCTTTTTCTCTCTGCCAACAACTCCAGACCCATTTAACCCACTTCTGCTGTGAGCATTGCACATTTTGGGGGGAGAAACACTGCAGACCACGACATGGAAGGATGAGGCACTGAGAACCTAATCCGACAAGTATTGCTGCCTCGCTCACAAGTTGATTTTCGATGAGGGGCCTGCCGTGGCCACCGGTGTGCTCGCTGTCAACCACCTTCATGATTAAGTCCTGTACTGTGTGTGAGTGGACTTGGTGTCGCTGACAACAAGCTGCATGGTCTGCTTGAAGCTGCATGCTCTGGTGGTTAACAACAAAAACACAGCACGTAGTCAAATGTCCTCTGTATATTTGGCGGTGATGTTGCCGTGTTGGCAGTATAAAGAGAAAAGAGGAGACATTGTGAACAGTCTGGATGGGTGAGCTGCATGGTGTGGGAGAATATGAACTTCAACCTGTCAGTAAGGTTCAACTGAGAAACACAGAGGTAGAGAACACTGTGTCAGAGTGGAAACGGGAAGTGAAATACAGAAAAGGGAAAAGAGAGGCAATACGGAGGCCACTAGCGTCACGTGTAGGGGAGGATGACAGATCAAACAGAACACGTCTGACACGAGGAGGCCGTAGTCTGACACCAAAATCACATGAAACTGAGGTCAATACTGACCGAATAATATCTGATATGGGCCAATCTGTCTGAGCCCATTGATGGATCTACCGAACAAGGCTTATTGTTTGTACTGAGGAAATAATACAAATTGCCGCTACCCAACCTTGGTCAGGCTTATAGCGTCAGTTTAATCACCTTGCTTATTAACCCTGAACCAAGAGCCACTTCAGTCAGAGAGAACTGGATCCTGTCTGATCCTGAATTACATTACTAGCTTTCAGTCAGATAAGTCATTTGTATAGTACAGAGGAGTGCTAAACGCTGTCAGTGCTAATAACTGGAGTAGCATCGCTGTGCAGTACTGTACACTGGCTGGCTAGAGTAGCATGAGAGCTAAATGCAGGTTGACAGGCGGAGGCCCCTGCTGCGGATTACCCTGACGGCCTGTCTGTCTGGATCAGACTGAAGACAGTCACAGGGAGGCCAGGCCACTGCAGCGCTGCTGGTTGGCTGATGAGGCTGCCTGGCCAAATAGCTCTGAGCTCAGGGACAGAGGTAGAGCTGGATCTTTAGCCTTTGACCCATGGAGAAGGATGTACTGTAATATGTCTGGTGTCATTTGCCCTCACTCACTCCCTTTCTACTGTATGTAGTAGTTGAAGGCTTAGGTCGAGAGTCACACTCACGTTGTGCGATCTCATGTCCTGTCACACACACACACAAGCCAGGAAAGGTGCAGTGTGTGTAGTACTGGTGCAGTGTGTATGAGATCATGCACGCAGGTTTTTGGTTTTCACACACACGTTGAAGGACATGGACACACAACATGTGACATCTGCTGTACAGTAATAAGAGATGCCTTTACACAGCAGAGTTACAGTACGAGGTGCATGGTGGTACCTGAATGATCTGTGCTGTATTGAATGGGAGGCGTCATCGTTCGCTCACTCCGACTCTCATCCAAGGCAGTTCCTATTTACCATCTTCCGCCTCCTTGCAACCCATCATCACAATCATTTTGATGCAGCTAGTTTGTGGCCTAACTGTGCCCTTGTTTTGTGACTGCAGTGTGTGTGAGTCCCACACAGGAAAGGGGTGTGTTGTTACAGACAGGGCCAGACCCGTCAACCTACATTAGATACTGCACAGCACGCTTGGCTTACCTTTGGTTTTCCCCTTTCTAACGCTGCTTAGAAACAGCAATGACGCCTGGATTACAAGTCAAGCCTAGGTTTGCTGGCTGTAATAGCTCACAAAAACGTTGTTGGTGGAACACTGATTGTTGTGGCAAAAGGCAATGTAGGTTAGCAAAACATGCGTTCTGCACACAAACACTGGTGCTAAAATGATAAACACCAACACAAGCTAGAGTGCACACCCTCCCTATATTTATTTGAAGTGGCATGATTTTGATCAAGTTCAAAAGGTTTCCATTCCACAGTTCTGTAAAAGTGAGTACAAATATAGTTCCCTGGCTACATCATTCTGAAGGTGGTCTGGCTCTGGCTGAGAGCACTAAAGTTGATATTACCCCATGATATTATCTAGTTACAGGCTAGATTTTTTTATTTAACTAGAACTAGATCAGTTATGTTATCCTAGATATTGACCAGGAACACAGAGTGTACTCGAGTGTCCTGATAGGATTAGATTACAGTGAAATCAGCAGTCACGCATTACTGTACCGAAGTTCAGCGCCCAGATTCTTCTGTTGTTAACAGTTGTTACATAGTAACAGCACGTCGCAACATGGTAATTAGTGATCTTATTATTGAGCAACAAATTGTTAAATTCTTGATGAGTTTGTGAGTTCCATTGTTATTTTAGAATTCTTGTCAATATTGACATTTTGCCCTGATGTGTTAAATAAAGCCACTCTTTGTAGCTGGCGTGTTATGTTTCTAAATATTTATTGTTTCAGAGGGACAAGATCGTCTTGTTTAGGCCTGGGAAGAAGTTGAGAACGTTTTCAAAGTTTATTGAAACTAAACTAAATACTTACATCAAATCCGGTCTATATCGGTGAATTATGGCACAGAATGCCAAGCCATCCCGGAAAGACGATGACATGTTCTTGATGTCTACATCATTGTAACTCTCGCATTGTATCCGACACCATTCTTGAAGTGCTTTTAACGACCCCATGTTTGGAAACATTCAGATTGTATTCCTTTCAATCTCCGTCTCATCCCACGTGTAGCGGGATGAGAAATAAGCTTTTGTAGGATTCTAGAAGCTGTCCTCTTGCTTTTCGAATGTTGGAGGACAACACCCGAAATGACTCATTCGGAATTCCATTGGCTGGTCGAGGATAGTAGCGTTGAAGTCACGTTTGGTAGCAAGCAGGCTAACTTTGCGATGTCAATGAAACATTGTTTCCACAACTCCGCCAGCAGATGTGATCAAAGTTTCGATCTGCAAGTTTTCCCAACACGCACAACCAATAATCACCATATACAAAAACTCCTACATACAATGGGGTTGACAGCTTGTCACAGAAATGCTGTCAGTGGCTAACTAGCTACCTGTATTAGCTAGCTTCGGTCTAAATTTAGACGAACATCTCAACCCTGCTTCAGACTGCTGCAGTTAGCCTTTTAGCTAGTTAGCTAGCTGAAGCGAACTAGCCATGTTCTCACTTGGAAAAACGCATTCGTTGACCCGAGACGTGTCATTAAAATAATATGAAACCCGTTCCTTATTCGTGTGTACTCAGTTACAATCCTTATGCTGAAGCATTCATGCAAAACTTTAAATGGGAAACGTCGTTGCTTGTTATATGGTGCAGTCCCATCTGTGTCGTTATACCGGTCAGACTCCAGAACAAGGCGCTTTCTCTTCCTCCGTGCACTCTGCTTGACGCCAAAACAGAAGATAAATGTATCAAACGCACAGTTGTGTTTGGATGGCGATGATGGTTAGTTAAATGTATAATGAAAAATGTATTGTAATCAAGGCAGCCGACCATCCTCCCAAGCCTTGCTTTGGCTGCCTGCGGTTGAAATGAAACGATTTCAACAACGTTACTCCTATGTGTCGGCTAGAGGGAGTAGCTAAGTACTTTTCTGGCAACTATAATTATAGGACACACACCCAGTCTGTTGAGAGCGGCACAAACTCACAAATTGACAACTTTTATGGAATATGTTGTTGGTCTCTCCTCCTCTCGGTGGAGTTTAATAGACGTATAAGTGAAACTCTAAACTGCAGATTGCTGTTTATGTTTCCAGTCTCTGTGCTATAAGGAGCAGGTTAGTGCACAGGCTTGTCATCAATGGTTGAGGGTTGAGAACACACTTTGTGGAGGCAGAGAAGGATCAGGTATATCAGTAATAAAAAAATACTAATAAAACATATAGATAGACCATGGGCAACAGTCAGGAGGCTTTAGCCTACTGGGTGTGTTTCTATTGCAATGCCTGTCTGTCTGTCAATCTGTCTTTCTCCAGATGGAGCCTTTACATGTGACGACGAAATATAGAGCTTTGTGCCTTTTCGTGGTATCAGTGTAGAAAAGTGACATAAACATCCTGGAATATCAATCATGGAAGATGAGATGATCGTGCATGACATAGAGCTATGGTGTGCGAGTAGTGTCCGTGTATTTGGATGAGAGCGGCAGGTCTAGGGCTGACATGCGGCAGTATGACTTGACGTGGAGGCTTTTGGCGCAAGATGATTTCGGTCACAAAACGCATCACCATGCACCGCCGTTTTTCACTTATCCTTGACGACCGTGTCGTAGAGCGACTGCCAAGAATGTCTCGACGTGATGACGCCCGCAACGCTGCACGAGACAGGCAAAGTAACGCGATAGCTGCCAGTTTGGAAAAGGAATCCCCGAAAATGGCTGCGCCGTCAGAGGAGGAGAGCTTGGAGTCTCGCGTCAGTGAGTCATGCGATGCTTTTACTGCTAGAACGACTCAATACGTGACCAATTTACTGTCAGAAAACGGAGGTAGAGAATGCGCTGTAGTTGTGGTGTCCTGAGCATAATTGTTGTATGGGCAGTGGGCGAACATCCCAGTGATGATGATGATGCTTTATCCAAAGTGCTAGCTAGCGTGCTATAACGTAGCGCTGCTAAGGTCGGAACAAAACCAGACCTCACCCCTGTATTGTTTACGCAGAATAATGCATTGACAAGCACGAATAGCGTTTATTTCAGATGTTCTTAATACGCAATTTGTTACAAATACAACAAAGTCCGACTTTGAAACTGGTGAATAAGACTGGCTAAGCTAACTAGCCACATTATCCAGTGGCTAATGTGTCAATGGGCAAAGAAATTGGGGAGGAGTCATTCTGCTAACGTTTGCAGCAAGTAAACACGAAAGCTTTCTTTGTGCATTTGGTTCTAGGGTAGCGAGAAACCCGTGCAAATGTTGATAAGCCCCAGGTTCTGGAATTTGCTTTTATTCTCCCCAGACAAAGCCACCAACCCTCTGAACAAGGAGGCAGACTGGGACAGTATTCAGGGATTCTGTGAACAGCTCAACAATGAGCCTGAAGGGTAAGGAGGACCAACACGTGGAGAGCTGGTCAAAGGCTTGCTTTGTCAGTCAATACTTCAACATGTTTAAACATATGGCAAACCATACAGGTACTCTTATTTGATGCTCCCTCCCCTCTAGCCCTCAACTGGCTACCAGACTTTTGGCCCACAAGATCCAGTCACCCCAAGAATTGGAGGCCATGCAAGCACTAATGGTGAGTCTACCGTTATCGGGATAATGTATTGGTTGACATGGTCACTGACATCTCCATTAGCCAGAATATGCTAATTGTAAGTGATCCCACCACCAGCAAGATCATAACATATATGTGTCCCTAGGTCCTAGAGATGTGCATGAAGAACTGTGGGAAGAGGTTCCACAATGAAGTGGGCAAATTCCGCTTCCTCAACGAGCTCATCAAGGTGGTCTCACCCAAGGTACTGTCTGGGGGCTATTTTTCTAGGGTTCCATTTGAATTCAATCACTTTTTGACTGCACCCCTTTTGATCTGAACAAAACTTTCCATGCATATTTTTCCATGGTAGAAGTGGGGTATGCAAAATGGGTCAATTTTGAGCACCTGAATGTTTTGTCATTTCGGTCCAAAAAGTCACTTTCTGATCACTTCTACCACGGGCAAATATGTATGGAAAGTTTTGTTCAAATCAAAAAGGGTGCGGACAACTAGTATTTAAATCAAATGGAACAACCCTTTATGTAACTCAAAACCCCTTTTATAAACAAACAAAACACAGTATTCCATTATGTCTGTTTTGATGTTCCTAAATCTCGTCTCCTGTGCAGTACCTGGGTACTCGGGCCCCAGAGCCAGTGAAGAAGAAGGTTCTGGAGGTGATGTTCAGTTGGACGGTGAGGCTGCCTGACGAGCCCAAGATAGCGGATGCCTACCAGATGCTGAAGAAACAAGGTGAGCTTTAATAGTGACGATACACGTAGAAAGAATAGGAGTGAAATAAAAACGTTCCCTCTGTGTTGATCCTTTTCTATCAACTCTCATTGTTTTCACTATGCTGGAACGATAGGATGAGGAATATGGCTAAATCATAGGATTATTACAGTACTGTAACCGTATGATCATTTTCAGGAGTTCACTCATTTTTTTTTTTGTTATCTGTTCCCCTAATGTGTGCTCCTGATATAAATAGTATTTTGTCCATGTTAATCTCACAATCTTTTTATAGTTATTATGCACCAACATAAGACAAAATCATATTGAAACTCTTGAGTCTGCATCCAGAATTCTTTTTTTTTTTCTCACATAGTCTGTCAAAGTAAGAGAAAAAAACCTGTTTGTGTAGTATGATGGAAGATAATTACATAGTGCTCAAGTTAAGTGTTTTGCTCCAGGGAGTGACAGCCAACAATATTTCTTAGCCTGGCCATGAATCCGTTGGTTGCGCTGCTTGTGTTTACAATAACTTCATGGGCAAAACAATGGTATTACCAATGTGCCGGAAACCTACGGTATATACATGATGTACTATACAGTGTAGGGAGTGCCGGTGACAGGCTGTTTATTCATGTGACATGGATGGGGTTCCCTGCTCTCTTCCAGGCATTGTGAAACAGGACCCGGTACTTCCTGATGAGCCCCTCCCACCCCCTCCGCCCAGAACTAAGAGCGTCATCTTTGAGGATGAGGAGAAGTCCAAGGTAAAGACGACAATGAAACAGCCCCTTGAGTTTTGTCAATAGAGATGACATTAGCGGACATTTTGAATTGATGTCATCTTTCCATTCTTCCACTGTAATTTGAACGCATTCCCTAACGGCCTGCTCTACCTCTTACCTCTCTCCTCCTGTTTTCCCCTGTTTTCCTTCCTCTTCCCTTCCTTCGTTTGTAGATGCTGTCTCGGCTTTTGAATAGCACTCACCCTGAAGATCTAAGAGCAGCAAACAAACTCATTAAGGAAATGGTGCAGGAGGTGAGTCCTACTCTGTTTACTCCTGTCTGCGTGATTTTTTTGTTTGTTTGTTTGGGTGGGTGTCAATCAATGCATATAGGCCTATTGCATTCACAACGCAGTAGGTTTATTACTCGTACGCTAAGTAAACAAACAGCGAGCACTTTATATCGTCAAAGCACTTCTAATGATTTATATGGATTTAATTCTGAACTCCCTCACAATTGTGTTCTACTATCCCTACAACTGCTCTCATAATTGTACTGTATATGCCTGCAATAAAACAACAACGTATGCAGACTTCAGAGCGCCCCAGCTTTTCTTTTATGGGATAATGTTTTTATTTTTATTGCTGTGTTCTGAGTGTGTGTGTGTGTGTGTGTGTGTGTGTGTGTTGTGTTACGGTCCTCCAGGACCAGAAGCGAATGGAGAAGGTGTCTAAGCGTGTGAACACCATCCAGGAGGTGAAGGAGAGTGTGGGCCTGCTGACCCAGCTCCTGGGAGACTATAGCAAGGAGAGCAGCTCCCAGAGCAATCAGGAACTCATCAAGGTTAGCACAGAGCAACACCACTAGGGTGGGTGTGTGTGTGTGTGTGTGTGTGTGTGTGTAGGCAATGGGCTATTGCTAAGTGTGTGTGTTTGCAGGACCTGTACCAGAGCTGTGAAAAGATGAGGCCTACTTTGTTCCGATTGGCTAGCGACACCGATGACAACGATGAGGCCTTGGGTGAGAATCTTTTGTTTACATATAGTGTGATAGAGAAGTTTGTGGTCATACGCACATCCTTAAAAACATAGGTGCTGGGCTAATAAAGAATACTAGTATAGAACAAGAAGGCCCGCACACTGTCAGGACCTATTGAAGATGCGTTTGGATCGAAAACGTCAATAAAACGGTGAATTGGGAGCCTTAACAGTGGCTGAAGAGTGATGCATGCCTCTGTACGGTCGTTAGACAGTTCTATATGGTTATGTAGTGTTCTGTATCGACGCATTGCATAGCTCACCCTCTGTGTGCGTCTCTGTGTTACGCCAGCTGACATCCTGCAGGCCAACGACAGCCTGACGCAGGTCATCAACCTGTACAGACAGCTGGTGAAGGGAGAAGAGCTGAACGGAGACAGCACAGCCATGCCCACACTACCAGGTGAGCGAGAGCGAGGATCTCTGTAGGGTCACGACCTGAACCTGCTGGCGTCTGAGGGGCAGACACACTGTTCTACACACTCACAACATGTTCACACGTGCACAGACTGAACCTCAGGACATCCAGCATAAACAACCAGGTTGTTTTCCCGTTTATTTTCACAGATGTGTTCTGTGTGTTTTAGTTCAGTAGTTGTCAAAACATTTGATCACAAAGACTGATGTGTTTGATCTCTCCTATCTCTCCACAGGAAGTAGCACAGCCCTCCTAGACCTGACAGGGTTGGACACCTCGCCCACCGGACTGCCCTCCTACCCAGACACCCCCTCACTACAGACCCCGTCACAAGAACTGGGTATCAGTCTGCTAGATGATGAGCTCATGTCACTAGGTAAGCAGCAGTTCTAAATGTCGTTTCGCTGGCTTGTTTGCTCTTATTAAATTGCCCAATTATCTTCCAACTTGCCATGACTCGTCCAACTGTGGTTATGCATCATGTTCTCTCTCGGTTCATGTCGGCAGCCTCTTTCTATTGTTGTTTTCACTCAGGACTCAATGACGTAACGCCCAACTCTACCCCCACTCCTCAGTCGGGAGACTGGAACTCCTTTCAGGTGAGAGAGAGTTGTCAGCATATGACGCATGCACACGCACACAAAATGTCCCTAACCCAGTGTTTTTCTGCACAGTGTTCTGACAGTGTAGAGCCAGTCGTCCCAGCGGTGCCTACTGCAACTGTGTTGCTACCGGCCGTGACCACTATCCCCCAGGCTCCATCTGGGGGGGCCCCCACTGCTTCCCCTAAAGCCTTGGATGAGTTAGACCTGCTGGGCAAGACCCTGCTGCATCAGTCCCTACCCCCGGGGACCCAGCACGTCAATTGGTAAACACTGCAGGCCAGAGGGGCAGCTGCTAATCTGTAACGTAAACACTCTGTATTCTTTTAAAAAAGCCGACCCCTTGCTCTCCCTCTCACAGGGATAAACTGCAGTCTCAGTCCAGACCCACCCTGCGAGACCTCCAGACTAAGTCCAGTACCAACACTACTAGCACCTCCACCCCCAGCCCTATCCTGGCTTTCCCCTCGGAGCAGCCTGGGTCTCTCTTAGACTCCCTGCCCAGCCTCGGGCCTTCTACCCCAGCCCCCCAGAACGACATCTCCTTAGCTAATGTGATTGTGCCCCTGGAATCAATCAAGCCCAGTAAGCCAGTTGTCTGATCAATCTGTATTACTGTATGGTTGTTTTGAACGTTAGCAAGAAAAATACCAACTCAGACTCCAAATCTAGAACTATAACATACCCAGCTGTTACCTGTGTTGCGACTTGTCTCAAGAAGAAGAAGTTTTATTTATATAGCGCCTTTCCATAGCTCAAGGTCGCTTTACAAGACATGGTGATGGCTCGGCATGAACTAACCCTAAGCCTCTGTCTGTCCTCTAGGCAGCTTGTTACCAGTGACTGTATTTGACAAGCACAGTTTGCGGGTGCTGTTCCACTTTGCCTGTGACTCTCCTCCCTCTCGGCCTGACGTGCTGGTAGTGATCATCTCCATGTTGTCCTCCGCCCCCATACCAGTCACCAACATCCGCTTCCAGTCTGCAGTACCCAAGGTAGGTCCTGTCTCTCATTCCTCTCTCTCTATCATCTCTCACTAAACCCCCCCCTCTCTCATTTTTCTTAGTGACCCATCTTCTACCTCTATCATTTGTTTGTCCCTAATTTCTCCTCTGTCTGATTAGATGGTTGTGTTCTGTGGTAACCTATGTGCACTGTGTTGTGAGTGTAATGTGTTTCCTCCTCTGTCTGTTTCTAGGTGATGAAGGTGAAGCTACAGCCTCCTTCAGGAACTGAGCTTCCAGCCTTCAACCCCATCTTACCACCAGCCGCCATCACACAGGTCCTACTGCTGGCCAATCCTCACAAGGTACTACCTACACACACACACACACAGACTCCTCCCGCCTGCTTTCCAAGGTGTTTAACATATGCTCATAAAAAAAAAAGGTGCCAAGTCAGCATCTCATTTGTAGCTGTGAACGCCCTGAGGTGACACTGTCACCGTGGCAACAGAACTTAAACATGTGCAAGCAGAAAACAACATGTTAATTTGTCCCCTTTCCTGGTGTAGCCTAACATGGTTCTGTTCTTTCTTTCAGGAGATGGTCCGGTTGCGATACAAGCTCACATTCGACCTGGGAGAAGAATCACACGACGAATCTGGCGATGTAGAACAGTTCCCCCCTCCAGACACCTGGGGGAACCTTTAGTGGGACGGATCAACTTCCTGTCACCTGATCCGCTGCTTCCCTTAGGTGTAGGTCGAAGGTCCCCCAAGCACTGGTCCAGGGAAAGATGGTGTTTTTACATTGTGATGGTTACAGGAAATCTGGTATTAGACCTGTTATTTGGGATCGGTTTCTCCCTTAAGGGTCACACCAAATGTGTGCTGTTGACATCTGACTGCCGACTTTTTCACGTAATTCTACATGTAAAATCGGTTTGCACTCAGTTCGCAAATGACGTCCGGTACTCTGTTCAGAGGTGCTAAGTACTCTCGGCAGGCAAACACTATTGGTGTGTCCAAGCCCTTATGTCTTCCCATTTGTTATGGATTGAATATCGGCAGGGAAAGCTGATCCTAGATAAGTTATTTGTGGGCAGTTTCTCCCTTATGCCTTCCCATGTGTCTCATCCATGATCCACCACCCTATGTCCCTATGTTGTCATCTTTCATACTCCATTTTGTTATTTTCTTCATTCCATTGACTGTCCTACAATCAGCCCTTAGTCTCCAATGCATTACTGTATAATAACCACCTTACGCGATCTGTCCAAAACAAACGTCAAATCATTGCTGTGAGTTCTGAGAGAACAAGTCGAAGCCTTTTAAACTGAATGTGTGTGGGACTGTTTCTCTCTGTCTATGCCTGATAGCATTATTCTGCACAAAATATGACACTCAAATAGTGTAGTCCCAAAGTATTGTATTATTGTCTTGTTTTTATTATTATTTGTACGGTGTAAGACTAGTTGGGTCTGTGAGTGTGTTATATGATGATACGTTGGGCAGTAGGTGTCTAAAGCTGTAACAAATGTATATTCTGTCCAATGTGAAGGAATATCCAATCTGACGCTTTTATTCATTCTGTTGAAATCACATGATCATATTTTGTTTTGATTTTGTTTTGATCTAAACAGCAATTTGTTGCTATTTTAGTTCCTTTTTATTTTCAGTTTGTGATTTCATTCCACTACATGATACACACCCTAACTTGCATGCACTTCCTGTTTGTTTGTTTTTGCACATGAATATGATTCCACTCAGTTGCTGTCTTCTGGTCTACCTTCAGCTGTTGACGTTGACCCAAAGGGAGAGGCGTTAGTTCAGTACTGAGTTGTCAATGCTGACACCCTGTTTAAATCTGCCGTATGTGCCTAAAGCTGAGAGTTTGTTCTTTCTGTATCTTTGTATTTAATTTTGTTACCTTCCATGTACATACGAATGCTCATTTGTTTGTCAGTTCTTTTTCTCCCTGTTTCGGAGTAGGACTACTGCTTTTCTTAATATGAAATTTGGTTATGCTTCCTTTGGTGTGAGATGAACGAATGGGATATGGTCATTGATGACGCATCCGTTCAATCTAGGGGCGGCCAATCATATCCGCAAGGGACAGTGGAGGCGGAAGCTTTTGCTCCAGTCAATTAGTACCACAGATTCGTTGAGCCGGCATCATGTTAGTGCTGGGCTAGAAGTAAAGCCAGCAGCCCCACCTGTCCATTGCAGATACAGTCGTCCACCACTGGTCCAACCGTGCAGCAGCTGCATCTCGCACATCATTCTGCTGCTCCCCCTCCACATTCCACCTCCCTGCCTTTATTCCCTAGCCTGCGTCCCAGATCTGTTTGTGCTGTCTTGCGAACTCAAATGACCATAGGAGCTGGTAAAACAGCACAAACAGATCTGGGACTCAGGCTAACTATTCCCTGCTCTGACTTTGTAAATAATAAGAATGTTCTGCAATTATGTACATTTGCCTAAAAAAAGTATAACTACAAAAGAGCAAATAAATATTGAGGGGGAATGGTGAGAATGTAGTGCAAATATGTATTTAAGTTATTTTTCTTGGGGGTTTAAACTGACTTTTGTCTTGGTGGTGGTTAATGAACGTTCACTCTTGCTTACCTATCCTGTACTCCATACAACGAATAGGGATTTTGGTTTCAGAAACTTTATTGAAATCTTGTGAAATAAAGCAAAGTAGAAAAAAGAACATAGTATGAATTACCTCAACAATAATTGTTGATTAAACATTCACAAAGCAACACTCAATGTGCTGACTTATGGGATTATGACACGTGTCAATGCTTATCATTCCCAAAATTGTCCTGATATAGTTCTGATATGAATCTGAAGAAAATGGTATAGCCGTACAGCTTATGTAGTTTATAAAAAGTTTATAGAAAAAGCTGACTGCACTATCAAATGAACATACATATTAAGAATAGGATAATAGAGAAGGATATAATGCAACATTCACTTCCCCAAAGAGAAGTAGAAAGCATAGCTGAGTGATAAAATCACTGGAGTTCTACATGACAACAAAAAAAAAATCACATTTTAACATTTATTACTCGCTGAAGGACTAGAACCTCACAATTTAGAGTAAATCACAAATGGAAATATAATCTCCTGTTGTGCCAATTAATACCAAAGAGTCACAGCTTTAGATTCACAGAACACCATAATCTGGCCATGCACGGACTACTCTTGAACACATGAAAAGCGAGAAGTGTATCACACATGCATGAGTACTATACATTTTCAGACGTAGTTAAAATCATATCGCGAAACAAACAAAGTACAAAAATATGCAGATATATGTTAGCCCTTACCTCCTCTAATCTCTCGACTTTTGCCTTCTTACCGTGGTAGTTAAGGGCAGGACGGCAACTAAACACCCTTTCAGAGGAGTAACGTTATAGTTACACACTGATAAACACTAGGGCTTGAGGTACCATGGTGATTTGGATTCCAAGCACCATGACTGTATAGTAATTCTACTTCCTGGGTGAGGGTGTAGGAGGAGGCGGCGGGGGGGGAGCAAAGGGGAACGGAGGCTGCCCTTAGAAGCCCATGAGAGGGGGCTGTGGTGGGGCCATCAGCTGGGCCATGAGGGGCTTGGGCCCTGCTGGAGGTGGAGGAGCTGGACCGAACACACCCTGGGGCTGACTGGACTGATTCTGGACCCCAGCACTACTACCCCTAGGGGCCCCATTAGCTGCCCCCAGCCCTGGAGCTGTACTGGGTACCTCCACTACCACCACCACCACCACCATAGCTCTGGTACTGGTCGGTCCCCCCGGAGCCGTAACTCCCCCGGCTGACCCTGCTTCGGTCTCTGTAGGAAGAAGAGGATGAAGACGAGGACCTAGTGTCTCCGTCCCGACCCCCGCCACTGCGCCCGTCCCGGCTAAAGCTGCTGCCTGGCTTGTTGCCCCCGCTAACGGAGCGCATGCGACGCTCACACACGTCCTGGAACATCATGTTGGGGTTGTTGGCGCTGGAGCCACCGCCCGGTAACGCATCCTGCCACCTGGAGAAGAACATTCACATAGGAGGATTAGAATGTCATATAAGCTGAAATATTTGAGTATAAGAATGTCAAACATCACTGGTTACACAGAACGTGTAGCTTATGTTTGGTTTTGAGATGGTAAAGGTGATAAAATAGAATCAAAAACGGGGTCTAGAAATCACACCCCTTCCTCAATTGAGCCAGCATAGTATGGTTTGGGTTGACCCTATAGTGTAAATCAAGCCAGTCTCACCCCCTCCTCCCCCATGTCCAGAGTTAACCAGCTGCAGCAGTTTGGGATTGATGGCCTGCCGGGCCTCCTCCAGGACTCGGACCAGGTCCCTGGCCTGGCGCAGGTTACCCGGGGTGAAGAAGGTGTATGCCGTGCCCTTGTTGGTGCTGCGGGCCGTACGGCCAATCCTGTGCACGTAGTCCTCAGATGAGTTGGGGTAGTCGTAGTTGATGACAAACTTGATATCCTCCACGTCTTTGGGGGAAGATGGGTGAGGAGGGAGAGGAGGGTTAGGAGGGAGAGATGAGGAGGGAGAGATGAGGAGGGAGAGATGAGGGTTTGGAGGGAGAGATGAAAGAGGAGGGTGAGATGAGAGAGGAGGGTTTGGAGGAGAGGAGGGTTAGGAGGGTGAGGTGTGGGTTTGAGGGATTTTTGTACAGTGAGAAAGAAGACAGATGGTATTCAAACAATGCCAAAGCTTAAGAGAAAAGTGGATGATTATTTAGAATTCCATTTCTAATTAATATTGTTTAAATATTGATTACCACTTACCTGTTCAATAATAACATAAGAAGAAATATACATTTATCCAAATTGAAGTAGAATAAAAGTTTTAATTCTTGAAGTAAAACTTATGAAAGTTATTCAGTTTCGGGTGAAAATATCTTGACTGGAGAGGCCTAGAGGTTTAGTGGTAAACCCCATCAGAATGTGACAGGAGAGAACCACTCAGCAATAGGAGGGCTTCACTAGAGTTGATGATGTGACATTCTCTGTCTGGACCGTCACCAATGCCCAGATTACGCAATCTCACATAATAGTATAATCATTCAGAACATTTAGTTCTACCATGGTAACATGTTCTCTGCTGAGACATGGTATGAGAAGAATACGGGGAAATGAGTGACAGTACACGGTCAACACGATCAGACCGGAAGAGTAAAAAGTGTTTCCAATGTTTCTTTTAAATGTCGGATGTTGAAATGACAGTAGAAGGACAAAAAGTCTGTTTCTCATTACAGAAGCTCTGACAACACTGCTGGGTTGGTCCGAAAACAAAACATCTCCTTGGACCTTTTCCCTCTGTTTTCCATGGTAACAGAGGGGGCGCCATTTTACTACTCACAGAACCTGCCAAACCTTAATATGTTTCCACCAAGAGAAAACGTGACGGAGTAAATGTTGGAGGATAGAGTTCAAAACAATTCCTTCAACAAATACCTTTCTGTGACTGACTTCAATATGGATCGGTGAAACTACCTGAATGAGTTGATGCGACTGGGGAGGTCGTGGAAGGTGTAGTAGGAAAGGGGGTGTTGAGGTACTTACCCCTTTACAGTTGTTTTACAAGGGTAGTCAGTCACCCCCTGTCCTGATCAGCCCTGGTTCGCTTGGAGGCGCTGGGGGGGAGGGAGAGAGGAGGGGCCCAAACTAGCCCCCCGTTTCCCCCTCACCCTTCGCATACACCAGCAACGTCGGACAGGAGCAGAACCGCTAACCCCCCCAACGGCCGGTTCTGTTGCTCTGTCGCCGAGTTGCAGGACCTCCGCAAATCGATCAGGACTCGATCCAGCCGAGCTCCTAACTCTCCCTGTCTGTCTGCCTTTTGGACGGACGGACAGACAGACAGGCACCTCAGGTTGATCCCAAGGAGAGCTCGCTGGAATCACATACCATCAGTCTATGATGGGGGTCTATGGGGGTGTTTAGGAACCAGATAATCATATACCTTAAGTTTATTGTGGGTGTTTAGGAACCAGAGAAGGTGGAGAATGGGGAGATGTATCCTTCGGATAACTAGACAAGCCACTAGCTAGCTGCTAACGTGACTGAGGGCAGCCCCAGTACTGTCTGACACCAGCATGTGCTGGAGCTGCCTTGTGCTGCACAACCCTGAGGGGGAGAAAAAAAGAACAAAGACACAGTCATAGGTAGCTTGGCAAACCCAACATGTCTACTTCCCCTTCTCAGTTCCAGGTTTAACCTATTTAGCTAGGGAGGTGGAATAGGGCACTTCTGTACAAGTTCCAGGGTGGACATGGGGAGAACTGACCGTCACTTATAGATACCCCTAAAACACACCCTACCTAGAAAATACCTGTAGAAAAAAATACAGTACTATGAATGATGTAAACATATCTCGAGGAATTATCAAACATATAATACTGAATATTTGGGATGTTTTCCTTCACGTTTTGGGTTACATCATGAAGGAGACATGAGAGGAGGGTATTGGGGCGAGAATGGGGACATCTGCCCCCCATCACACCCTCATTTAGGCAGCGTGCCAGAGCGCCCGATCGAAGGACGTTTTGGACTGCAGTAACAAGAAACAGACTGTAAAACATTGTGGAGTTGAAGGCCTGGGGGGTTGTGAGGCTACTGGTGCTTCTACTTTCCTTTAGAAAGTCATTTACAGAGGTCATGCTGTAGAAAGAGTGCTGACCGATTTGTTGTTGTTGTTTACAAGTTCAATAACACCGCTATTACATGTTTGCAGACAAATGTATGATTTTGCCGTTGTAAATCTTAAACCTGGAAAACGGGATGGGAAATTAGGCAACAAAAAAAATCACATTCATTAATTTTGTGTTTTTCTCTGAAAATGTTTTGTTTGTGTGTGTTGGAGAGTGTGTATACGTTTTGAATCTGTTAGTTGTGCTCTGTAGGAGTGTAAGTGTGCACACGTGAGACATACCCAGACCACGAGACGCCACATCAGTGGCGATGAGGATAGGAGCTTTGCCGCTACGGAATTCTGAAAGTTCAGACAAAATCAAAGACGTTAGGTAGAAGACTGAAAAAGGAAACAAAACTGAAGAAAAAGCAGATAAAAAAACAAAAACATATTGAAAACACATTTCACCAAAGTCAGACTAGCATGGCCGTTGAAATGTGACCTACCAGTCAGAACCCAGTCTCTCTCTGGCTGGCTCTTGTCTCCATGGATACACATGGCTGGCCACCTAGAAAACACACCACAACAATGTTGCCATGGGACAGACAGCTGAGACAGCAGAACGTGATAAGAAAGGCAGTTATAGGAACAGTTAGATGATTTCTCTACACTCGTATCTGACTAAGTAGCCCAACACACTCCATATGAAACCACTACTGTCTCTTGTTTTGCATAGTCAGTATCGTGGCTTTGAAATAGGACTTTAAACCAATTTCTGCAGTCTGTGCTTTCCCTCAGTCTCTCTCTGTCTCACCCATCTCTTCTCATCCTGCGGGTGAGCTCGTCACAGCGCTTCTTTGTCTCCACAAAGATGATGGTCTTGTTCTCCTTCTCAGCCATGATCTCTTCCATCAGCTGGAGCAGCCTGACATCAACAAAAAGACAAGAGGAAAGATATTAGGAAAACATCCCTCAATCACTGCGATCCCAAGACTAATATTCTCTCACCTTACAAAAAGATAGCATCTTGCACTCTGTTCCTGACTTCCATAACCAAAAATACTGAATACTTTTAACTACATTGGTTTTTCCTTCCAGATCAGCGATGATTAAGGAAAGGAGACATGAACAGTATGCAAAACTAGAGATTGATCTTGTCCACTGGCGGATGGCCTCACTAACTTGTTGTCCTTCTCGTTCTCCATGCAGACGTCTACTATCTGCAGGATGTTGTGGTTGGCGCTGAGCTCCAGAGCTCCTACGTTGATCTGGACATAATCCCGCAGGAAGTCCTCTGCCAGCTGACGCACGTCCTTGGGCCAGGTGGCACTCCACATCAGAGTCTGGCGGTCCGGCTAGGGCACAGCGAGAGAACGGTAATGGGGAATATTCCTCCTCAGAGGACAATACACTATTACTCTATTCTATAACATGAGTATTTAGTTATTTGATATTATATCAACTGTCATTAAGATAGATAGGACGGACAGACAGGTAAGACAGACAGACAGAGATGATCTACCACCCTCTGTAGTATCCATCTACTTACCCAACAATCCATGAATGGCTATAATAATTGCCTAATTCCAGGAGATGTGTGTGCGGTTTGCTAAGTATGGCATGTGCCTGGCTTACCCGGATCTGGTCCACGATCTTGCGTATCTGTGGTTCGAAGCCCATGTCCAGCATGCGGTCAGCCTCGTCCAGCACCAGGTAGGTGCAGCGCCGCAGGTTGGTCTTCCCTGCCTCCAGGAAGTCTATGAGACGCCCCGGGGTGGCGATGCAGATCTCTGTACCTATATGGACATAGGATGCAAAGTGTTAGTTTCAAAAGAGACGCAAATGTGTCAGAAGAGACCAATTGCGAGATTACTTTCAATACTTGTAACTTTTTCAATCTTAATACTAGTAACTGAAGGGGAAGTGCCGAAAATCAAGCTAAGCTGGGGTCAGGGAGCCAATCAGGTTTTAGATCATCAGAAGTGGAGAGGTCTTGTCTGTAGTAGGCACAAACAATATAAGTAAGTAACTTGTAACAGAAATGAACTCAACCTGCAGCTCCTCACCTCTCTCCAGGTCACGTATCTGCGGTCCCTTGGGTGCTCCTCCGTAGACACAGGTACTCTTGATGCGGGAGGTCTTGCCATAATCATGAGCCACCTGCTGCACCTGCTGGGCCAACTCTCTGGTCGGGGCCAGGACCAGGCACTGAGGAGAGAGATATCAATACATACACTACCGTTTAAAAGTTTGGGGTCACTTAGAAATGTCATTGTTTTTGAAAGAAAAGCAAATTTTTTGGTCCATTAAAATAACACCAAATTGATCAGAAATATAGTGTAGACATTGTTAACGTTGTAAATGACTATCATAGCTGGAAATGACAGTTTTTTTATGGAATATCTCCATAGGCGTACAGAGGCCCATTATCAGTAACCATCACTCCGGTGTTCCAATGGCACGTTGTGTTAGCTAATCCAAGTTTATCATTTCAAAAGGCTAATTGATCATTAGAAAACCCTTTTGCAATTATGTTAGCACAGCTGAAAACTGTTGTTCTGATTAAAGAAGCAATAAAACTGGCCTTCTTTAGACTAGTTGAGTATCTGAAGCATCAGCATTTGTGGGTTAGATTACAGGCTCAAAATTGCCAGAAACAAATAACTTTCTTCTTAAACTCGTCAGTCTATTCTTGTTCTGAGAAATGAAGGCTATTGCATGCGAGAAATTGTCAAGAAACTGAAGATCTCGTACAACGCTGTGTACTACTCCCTTCACAGAACAGCGCAAACAGGCTCTAACCAGAATAGAAAGAGGAGTGGAGGCCCCGGTGTACAACTGAGCAAGAGGACAAGTACAGGCCAGTTTTCTTGCTTCTTTAATCAGGACGACAGTTTTCAGCTGTGCTGACATAATTGCAAAAGGGTTTTCCAATGACCAATTAGCCTTTTAAAATTATAAACTTGGATTAGCAAACACAACGTGCCATTGGAACACAGGAGTGATGGTTGCTGATAATGGGCATCTGTACGCCTATGTAGATATTCCATTACAAATCAGCCGTTTCCAGCTACAATAGTCATTTACAACATTAATAACGTCTACACTGTATTTCTGTTATAATATCCACCCGGCACAGCCAGAAGAGGACTGGCCACCCCTCAGAGCCTGGTTCCTCTCTTGGTTTCTTCCTAGGTTTTGGCCTTTCTAGGGAGTTTTTCCTAGCCACCGTGCTTCTACATCTGCATTGCTTGTTGTTTGAGGTTTTAGGCTGAGTTTCTGTACAGCACTTTGTGACGTCGGCTGATGTACAAAGGGCTTTATAAATAAATATGATTGAAAGTTGATGGACTTCTGATCAATTTGATGTTATCTTAATGGACAAAAGAATGGCTTATCTTTCAAAAACAAGGACATTTCTAAGTGACCCCAAACTTTTGAACGGTAGTGTATAACCTTTAATAACACATGATATATAGCTACAGCATAACGTAGGTAGGTCTAAGTACAACCGAGTTAAGTACACTATAGAAAAGGGTCAAAACATTCTGGTTTCACAGACCTGAAACACATGAATAAGCAACAGTGTGCAGTTTGCATTTGTGTACTCACAATAGGTCCATCTCCCCTCTCTAGATAGGGCTGATGGTTGATGTGCACCATGGCAGGAAGCAGATACTGCAAGAAAAGGCGCCAAATAGTACAATGAGGTCATGAGGTATATGTCCCAGTTTGACAGTCCAGGGACGTTAGTCCTCATGTGTCAATATTTCAGCTGTCAATGTTTATGTGTTTTTATACTGGAGCTGTTGGGTGTGTGACAGAAAGAAAGACAGAGAGACAGATGTTGCAGCTGTCGGTACTGTGCGTGGATTATCATGGCGCCCTTACTGCCAGGGTCTTGCCGGAGCCGGTCTGAGCGATGCCCACCATGTCCCTGCCACTCAGGGCCAGAGGGAAGCCCTGTGACTGGATGGATGTGGGCTCCTTGAAGTCCTGACTCAGTAGCACATCCATGACATACTCTGTCAGCAAAGACAAACAATTAAAGGAATAGTTAGCTATAGCCAGGGGTGGGAAAACTTTTGGCTTTTGAAATTCAACGGAGGGCCGCGCAGATTTATTTTTGACCGATTTGTCAAAATCAATTTGCAGGCCATTATAATTTCAACATACTATGTATTTAGTTTGACGTTCAAGAGTGGCCTGGAGTGTGTTTTTTTTTTTTTTTTTACCCAATAATGAGAACCCCCCCTTCCCAATTGCCTATGGTGTTAGTGTTTTGTAAGCTTGGGCTGTGTTCCAAGAACTCTTTAAAATGGGTTCAACTTCCTTTTCTCATCTCTTTACCGTCATGACTGCTGACAGGTGAAGGGACAGGCTATGATATAGGTTCAACAAGTGTCAACTGGTATCTACTGTTGTCTACTTACGGGGAAACTGTGCCTGGTGGAAGCTGGTGATGGCCCTGGGACAGCCAGTACCGCTGACTGTGATCTCCTTCCTCCTGCGTAACTCATCTATGTCATACTGCAGACACAGACAACAGAGAATCAACAGGCTCAATAGACACACTATGGATAGCATCCTTCTAAGAACATGTTTATGTATTGTGTTTGTGTGTGTGTACCTGAGTCATGCGCTGGAGCTCTGGGTGCTCGTTGTAGAAGTTCTTCTCAAACTTGGGCAGCTCGTCCAGATCCCACTTCTTCTTGCGAAGGCGTTCTCCAGGGTTCCCAAACTTCTTCATAGGGGGAGGGCCGCCCCAGCTACTGGACCCAAACCGAGGCCTATAGAACATGCAGCGAGAAGAGTGATGAAAAAGGGGATGAACGATCCATGTTTAGTAACACTGCAACATAGACACTAAATAGGTCCCTGGCCATTTTAATCTATTTGCAGTTAGTGCACTTTTCCCTGGGTGGGGTGGGGCGCCGCCTATAACTCTGTTGCAAGCAAGTAGAGTTATTTATCATACACGAACAGGGCGCGTGCAACATGTCTGAAACACGCCCGTGCACGTAGGCATTCAGCAAGACATTCAGCAATCCAAGATATCCCCGTATCATATAAAAAGCTCACTTTTGACAGATATTCCTACATGGCTATAATTATATTTCACATGCTGAAGATAATATCTGCTTACCCTCTGTCTCGTCCACGATCTCTATCTCGGTCTCCATACGACGAACTTCCCCCTCATGTTGTCAATAAATTATTGCTTGTAGAAATATTTAAGAGTTGCACGGTGCTGTGCAGTCTGAATCCTACAATTCCGCTAAAATAGCTTATGTTATAAGCAAAGTGCAATACATTTAAAAATCCAACACTTACTTACAAACAAAACTTAAAAGGTAAGACGAGCCCTGAAGTTATTGAACAAGCCAAAACAGAATGTTGTTTTGCAGTTGCTGCTGGTTCTGCCACACGTCACGTCAACTCCCCTAGTCACTCCCTCCCTGTTGACGTAAGGTTTTGGGTCGTAACCTCACATAATCAACATGCACGTTTTGTGGCAAAGGAGCGTAGAGCAAATGGAGAATTTAACGTATCCTACAACATTTACATTTTATAACGTTCATGCCCTAATAATACTTGTGTACAGTTGGTGGCAGTGACACATCTTGCAACAGTGAGTGACGTTCTTGAGGAGAAAGCCTACCAAAGAAGAAGAAAATGGATCCAGGAAGTGCAAGCTAGCTAACCGTCTGTCTTGTGTAATAGGTCTAGTTTTCATGTTTCAGGAAGATAAATATGACATTATATTAGGTAGATTTATATTGTAGAAAGACATGCCTTTGCTAATACAAAATAGAAGAATCGAACGACCAGGTTCGACAGTCGATTTGTTCGCCAAATATCCGCATTTGCAGGTGAGTTGAATAGTTAGCCAAGGCAACTATTTATTTTATTTAATCTTAATTTACAGGTGAGTTGACTAGACCGAGGTAAAGACAGTTTCAAGTTGGATAATCGACGGATATTCGCGCGTTCAAACCTCAATAGCTTTCAAACCACTTAAGCCACAGACTTCAAATACGTGTCATTATGTTGGAAAAATTGCGCACAACATTGCAAAGGTCTTATTTTCAATTTATTTGGACATTAATTCGCTTTCCAAAGCTAATAAACATGTGGAAATGTGAGCAGCATTTTGTATTCCTAGTTGAATTAGTTAGGGAGCGTAAACAAAGTACAAACTTTTTTTATATTTGAATTTCAATAGCTCATTGGTTTTGTGACCTAATCGACTCAAACAAGGTTCAGAATGTCCACTGACTACCCTTATATATTGCACACTCTTTAGTTTGTCAATTTTCATCTCACATGATTTTACATGAATTCTTAAAAATGTAGAATTTCAATAGCTCCTTGGTAATGTGACCAAATGACTTCAAACAAGGGTCAGCATGGCCACTGACAGAATGAAATTCTGGTTAGTTCTAGGCAAATGAATACACAGGCCAAATTTGTGTGCTGTTTTCCTTATCACTATAATCTAGTTGTAATTTAGTAGTAGAGGTAATTTCCTTTATGCCTCATTCTACACACAGCCTAAATTATAGGCACTGAACCATTTACAGGACAATAATAAAAGTAGCATATAGGATCCAACCCTATCACAGAGTGAACAAATGTAGAGCGTTTTGTAAACTTTAAGAAAAAAATATTAAGTGACAGTTTCATCAGTACGTGCTTAAAGAAAGTCATATCACAAAGATCACAGATGACAGTGCCCAGAGAATGAATTGTAAGCACCAAAGTGTGTCAGAAGATGAATGTGCAAGTAGAGATACTGGGGTGCAAAGGAGCAAAATAAAATGCAGAATATAAATACAATAAATAACAATAGCCCATCCAACAATGAGGTAGTTGGATGGGCTATTTACAGATGGGCTATGTACAGGTGCAATGATCTGTAAGCTGCTCTGATAGCTGATGCTTAAAGATAGTGAGGGAGATATGAGTCTCCAGCTTCAGTGATTTTTGCAATTCGTTCCAGTCATTGGCAGCAGAGAACTGGAACGAAAGGCGGCCAAAGGAGGAATTGGCTTTGGAGCGCATGCTACGGGTGGGTGCTGCTATGGTGACCAGTGAGCTGAGATAAGGTGGGGCTTTACCTAGCAAGGACTTATAAATGACCTGGAGCCAGTGGGTTTGGCAACAAATATGAAGCGAGGGCCAGCCAACGAGAGCATACAGGTCGCAGTGATGGGTAGTATATGGGGCTTTGGTGACGAAACTGATGGCACTGTGATAGACAGCATCCAATTTGCTGAGTAGAGTGTTGGAGGCTATTTTGTAAATGACATCACCGAAGTTAAGGATCAGCAGGATAGTCAGTTTTAGGAGGGTATGTTTGGCAGCATGAGTGAAGAAGGCTTTGTTGCGAAATAGGAAGCCGATTCTAGATTTCATTTTGTATTGGAGATGCTGAATGTGAGTCTGGAAGGAGAGTATACAGTCTAACCAGACACCTTGGTATTTGTAGTTGTCCACATATTCTAAGTCAGAACAGTCCAGAGTAGTGATGCTAGGCGGGCGGGCAGGTGCGAGCAGCGATCGGTTGAAGAGCATGCATTTAGTTGTACTTTCATTTAAGAGCAGTTGGAGGCCACGGAAGGAGAGTTGTATGGCATTGAAGGTCGTCTGGAGCTTAGTTAACACAGTGTCCAAAGAAGGGCCAGAAGTATACAGAATGGTGTCGTCTGCGTAGAGATAGATCAGAGAATCACCAGCGGCAAGAGCGACATCATTGATGTATACAGAGAAAAGAGTTGGCCCGAGAATTGAAACCTGTGGCACCCCCTTAGAGACTGCCAGAGGTCCGGACAACAGGCCCTCCGATTTGACACACTAAACTCTATCTGAGAAGTAGTTGGTGAACCAGGCGAGACAATCATTTGAGAAACCAAGGCTGTTGAGTCTGCTGACAAGAATGCGGTGATTGACAGAGTCGAAAGCCTTGGCCAGGTCGATGAATACGGCTGCACAGTATTGTCTTTTGTCAATGGCGATTATGATATCTTTTAGGACCATGAGCGTGGCTGAGGTGCACCTATGACCAGCTCTGAAACCAGATTGCATAGCGGAGAAGGTACGGTAGGATTCGAAACGGTCGGTGATCTGTTTGTTAACTTGGCTTTCGAAGACCTTAGAAAGGCAGGGTAGGATAGATATAGGTCTGTAACAGTTTGGGTCTAGATTGTCTCCCCCTTTGAAGAGGGTGATGACCACGGCAGCTTTCCAATCTTTGCAGATCTCAGACGATACGAAAGAGCGGGGTTGCAACAATTGCGGCGGATAATTTGAGAAAAAGACGGTCCAGATTTTGCAGCTCTTTCAGAACATCAGGTATCTGGATTTGGGTTTAAGGAGGAATGGCGGAGGCTTGGGCAAGTTGTTGTGTAGGGTGCAGAGCTGTTGACCGGGGTAGGGGTAGCCAGGTGGAAAGGAAGGCCAGCCGTAGAAAAATATGCTTATTGAAATTCTCGATAATTGTAGATTTATCGGTGGTGACAGTGTTTCCTAGCATTAGTGCAGTGGGCAGCTGGGCGGAAGTGCTCTATATTCTCCATGGACTTTACAGTGTCCCAGAACTTTTTGGAGTTTGTGCTACAGGATGCAAATTTCTGTTAGGAAAGTAAAGGCTAGCTTTTTCAAACTGCCTGTGTATATTGGTTCCTAACTTCCATAAAAAGTAGCATATCGCAGGGGCTATTCGATGCTAATGCAGTACGCCACAGGATGTTTTTGTGCTGGTCAAGGGCAGTCAGGTCTGGAGTGAACCAAGGGCTATATCTGTTCCTGGTTCTACATTTTTTGAATGGGGCATGCTTATTTATGATGGTGAGGAAAGCACTTTTAAAGAATAACCAGGCATCCTCTACTGACAGAATTAGGTCAATATCTTTCCAGGATACTCGGGCCAGGTCGATTAGAAAGGCCTGCTCGCTGAAGTGTTTTAGGGAGTGTTTGACTGTGATGAGGGGTGGCCGTTGGAACGCGGACCCATTACGGACGCAGGCAATAAGGCAGTGATCGCTGAGATCCTGGTTGAAGACAGCAGAGGTGTATTTAGAGGGCAGGTTGGTCACGATGATATCTATGAGGGTGCCTGAGTTTACGGATTTGGGGTTGTACCTGGTAGGTTCCATGATAATTTGGGTGAGATTGAGGGCATCTAGCTTAGATTGTAGGACGGCCGGGGTGTTAAGCATATCCCAGTTTAGGTCACCTAACAGTACAAACTCTGAAGATAAATGGGGGGCAATTAATTCACATATGGTGTCCAGGGCGCAGCTGGGGGCTGAGGGGGGTCTGTAACAAGTGGCAACAGTGAGATATTGTTTCTGGAAAGGTGGATTTTTAAAAGTAGAAGCTCGAACTGTTTGGGCACAGACCTGGATAGATTGCAACTCCACCCCCTTTGGCAGTTCTGTCTTGGCGGAAAATGTATACACATACATAGAGGTATTTTTCAGCTATGACTTTACCACTCAGAATCCAGAATGGATATGACAATGGGGCCAGCACAGGACGTAATACACCCTTACAACAATCTACTTTTTGATCTTCTTGACTTCTTATCTGGTAAGCTGCTACTGTGTCAAGAAAAGAGCCCCAATTAGGGGTTAGTGTACTCCAGTAAAAAAGGGCTGGTTTAGATTAAAAACTATTGCCCTGTGTCCCCATTCATAGGGGCATGGGAGACTAGTCAGTGGTAGAATTGAGTTGGCAGTTTATTGGCCCAAACACCCACAGACCCACAAGGTTGAGGTTACTCATGGACAGTAATTAGTATATATCTTTTTTTTTGCATTGACGCATTGTGTCTTCTAACTGTCCAAGAATAGGATCCAAAGTGTTAGGAAATATTTGTTCCCATGAATACAAAAGGAGGATGTCTCTCCTCATACCTCTGGCACTTTAGTCAGACTGCCAGACTTTGCACCACAGAGCCAATCAGGAGAGAATGCATACAGGTCAAGGGTGCCAATTGAAAGTCAAGGGGTGTGAAAATGGACAAACTAAAGGGTGTGCAATATAGAAGGGTAGTCAGTGGACATTCTGAACCTTGTTTGAAGTCACTAGGTCATGTGACCAAGGAGCTATTGAAATCTTAGATTTAGAAAAAATAATGTAAAATCATGTGAGATGAAAATGGACAAACTAAAAAGTGTGCAATGTGTAGGCCTACTGAGTGGACATTCTGAAACTTGTTTGAAGTCACTAGATCAGATGACCAAGGAGCTATTGAAATTCTACATTTTGAAAAATTTATGTAAAAACGTGTGAGATGAAAATGGACAAACTAAAGGGTGTGCAATATAGAAGGGTAGTCAGTGGACATTCTGAACCTTGTTTGAGTCCAGTAGGTCATATGACCAATGAGCTATTGAAATTCAAAAATGTAAATAAATAATTTAAAATAGTGCGAGATGTAAATCTACAAAAAAACATTTTGTGCAATGTGTGTCTATGCCATCGGGTTAGCTTGAACCAGTTTTGAAAGTTTTAGGAGTAATGGTTAAATAGCTATTTAATTTGAACAATTTGGTTTGTCACTATGTTGACGGTCCCTAACTGCTGTTGGTGGCGGTAAGGAAAACTACAGGCGATTATCCGTTGAATATCCAACCTGAAACTGTCTTTACCTCGGTGTTGACAAGCTAGCCAAGCAAACTAGCAGCTGTCATGTTGTAAGCAAGTTGTCCTTGTTGGAATTAATCACCATTAAGTAACATATCACTTGCTTTTCATGCTATATTGACATTTTATTTTATTATTTTATACCATAGGAAAACGCCCGAGTATTTCGGTCCAAGCCGGTTGTAGATGTCGACCCGAAGTGCCTCCTATACATACAGCAACGAGAGTTTGCAGCCACAACACCAGCGGACAGTGAGTATAAACCTATAGTTAAATCAATAGGTCAGCCTAGCTTAACATAGCCTTTGGATGCAACAATATACTACCTCTACACTGATAAATTGTAGCTAAAAATCCACTGCACAGTATTCCACGACCATGACGAAATGTGTCCCTCTGTTTCCCCAGACTCTGTTGCTGTCCTTGGTTCTGATGACGCAACCACCTGCCACCTAGTTCTGGTGCGACACACAGGTACTACAGTTCTCTATGTAATGTGTGTTTGTAGATACTATGATAGCATCAAGATATGAGCTTCTTAATGTCTGTATTTGTACCATCTTGTAGGAAGTGGAGCTGCTTGCCTTGCTCACTGTGATGGCTCCAGCACGTTGAGTGAGGTTCCCCTCATTGTCAAAGCTGTCACATCTCTGAGCAAGGACCCTGCCAAGGAGGGCAGGTAAGAGATCACACACACACACACACACACACACACACACACACACACACACACACACACACACACACGTAATTGTCCCCGTGCTTCTTTTCCTTCAGGCTGGAGCTCCACCTCGTTGGAGGATTTGATGATGAGTCAAAGATGTCCCACAAACTCAGCCTTAGCCTATTGTGTACGTAAATCTCCTTCTCTTCCCCCCCTGTTTGAATGCAACTGCCATAGTAGCAACACCATTATCAGGCTGCATAGAGAAACTACAACCCTTCTATTGTGTTTTGCAGCGGCCTTCCAGAGACAGAAAGAGGATATTCACCTAGAGACCTGCTGCATCACAGGTACATGTTTACGCTATTGTCTGATTATTAGACTCAGTTATATTCTCTTGCGTCCTGTTTTTCTTTATACTACCCAGAGCTACAGTGGGGGAAAAAAGTATTTAGTCAGACACCAATTGTGCAAGTTCTCTCACTTAAAAAGATGAGAGAGGCCTGTAATTTTCATCATAGGTACACTTCAACTATGACAGACAAAATAAGGAAAAAAAATCCAGAAAATCACATTGTAGGATTTTTTATTAATTTATTTGCAAATTATGGTGGAAAATAAGTATTTGGTCACATACAAACAAGCAAGATTTCTGGCTCTCACAGACCTGTAACTTCTTCTTTAAGAGGCTCCTCTGTCCTCCACTCATTACCTGTATTAATGGCACCTGTTTGAACTTGTTATCAGTATAAAGACACCTGTCCACAACCTCAAACAGTCACACTCCAAACTCCACTATGGCCAAGACCAAAGAGCTGTCAAAGGACACCAGAAACAAAATTGTAGACCTGCACCAGGTTGGGAAGACTGAATCTGCAATAGGTAAGCAGCTTGGTTTGAAGAAATCAACTGTGGGAGCAATTATTAGGAAATGGAAGACATACAAGACCACTGATAATCTTCCTCGATCTGGGGCTCCACGAAGATCTCACCCGTGGGGTCAAAATGATCACAAGAACTGTGAGCAAAAATCCCAGAACCACACGTGGGGGGACCTAGTGAATGACCTGCAGAGAGCTGGGACCAAAGTAACAAAGCCTACCATCAGTAACACACTACGCCAGGGACTCAAATCCTGCAGTGCCAGACGTGTCCCCCTGCTTAAGCCAGTACATGTTCAGGCCCGTCTGAAGTTTGCTAGAGAGCATTTGGATGATCCAGATGAGGATTGGGAGAATGTCAGATGAAACCAAAATATAACTTTTTGGTAAAAACTCAACTCGTCGTGTTTGGAGGACAAAGAATGCTGAGTTGCATCCAAAGAACACCATACCTACTGTGAAGCATGGGGGTGGAAACATCATGCTTTGGGGCTGTTTTTCTGCAAAGGGACCAGGACGACTGATCCATGTAAAGGAAAGAATGAATGGGGCCATGTATCGTGAGATTTTGAGTGAAAACCTCCTTCCATCAGCAAGGGCATGGAAGATGAAACGTGGCTGGGTCTTTCAGCATGACAATGATCCCAAACACACCGCCTGGGCAACGAAGGAGTGGCTTCAGAAGAAGCATTTCAAGGTCCTGGAGTGGCCTAGCCAGTCTCCAGATCTCAACCCCATAGAAAATCTTTGAAAGTCTGTGTTGCCCAGCGACAGCCCCAAAACATCACTGCTCTAGAGGAGATCTGCATGGAGGAATGGGCCAAAATACAAGCAACAGTGTGTGAAAACCTTGTGAAGACTTACAGAAAACGTTTGACCTCTGTCATTGCCAACACAGGGTATATAACAAAGTATTGAGATAAACTTTTGTTATTGACCAAATACTTATTTTCCACCATAATTTGCAAATAAATTCATAAAAATCCTACAATGTGATTTTCTGGATTTTTTTTTCCTCATTTTGTCTGTCATAGTTGAAGTGTACCTATGATGAAAATTACAGGCCTCTCTCATCTTTTTAAGTGAGAGAACTTGCACAATTGGTGGCTGACTAAATACTTTTTTTCCCCACTGTATATATGTATAGAGTTTGGCTGCCATGTTAGCATGGGGGCCATGTTCGAACGGCTGCCATGTTAGCGCCTTTATTCTCAACGTTTTGGTGATGTAACAATATGAGAGCGCCTCCGACAATTCCCTATGAAATGACCCCCTGTAAACAAGCAAAGCAGGAGAGTGAATTTAATATGTTTTTATTGATTCGCATTCGGGGTGTATCCAAGTCTGTACTGTGTTGTGGTGTCAACAAATTGCATATCTGCTTTCAGTGGATATCTTCATAGGTTTTGAAAACTATCCAAAAATAAACAGCACAATGCCGAAGTGTAAATGATCACTTAGCAACAGCTATGGAGGAGAAAGTGGCGCTCTCGAACGTTCAGACTGAAACCCACATTGGCCCAACTCTCTATATATCTGACTCTGCCCCTACCTATCTCAAGGCTCTTTCTCTTTTTTCCACTTGCAGAGATGAATGACGTCTTAGTGGACGGAGCGCACAGACCGGGTGTGCATGGTATAGGTACTGTACTGCATCTACACTGCAAATCAATTCACCTTTGTGTAGCACACAGTTTATAGTGTGGCATTGACTGTGTGTCTGCAGGTATCAATATTAAAACAGGGGAGGTGTTCCCGCCTCGTTCCCTCACAAAGGACCCACGGAGGAGCTGCGATCAGCACGGACATTCACTGGGGGCCAGGTAGAGACTTGCGCATAGATATAGAACCTTAAATAGGCTGATGTCATAGAGCCACTATGCATCAGATTGGCAAATTTGTCCGCAATTTTAGCTGGGGCCTGCTCTAATTGGGAGGTCAAGTAGAACTAGAATTCCTGTCCACTGATATATTGTCTATGCTCTTGCACTTCATCTCTGACACTACATGAAGGATTGATATAAAGAAAGATCAAAGATGACACATTGAATGGCTTGTGGAGTGTCTGGATAGAACCCATACGTGAGTTGCTAACTACACTTCATCAGACAGTCATTTAACATTGTAATTATATCTCCACAGATGGCTGATATATATGACTCGAACAAAGGAGTTGTGAAGATAGGCCCATGTAAGTGGTCCCTGAATCTGGATATTTCCTTCTGGCTGTCGCAAGACGATGACACCATCTTAAAGGTAAGGTGTAAGAAAATAATACATTACTAATATTGATCCCATAATCACTAGAACTTTAGTTGTATGTCTCTTTAAAACCTTATTGACATCCTCTAATGTGTTATAGTCCCTGTTTCTGTCAACACTGATACTATGAATGTTGCATAGTATGTTATCAGTATACACACTGTGATATGTTACTCCCCCTGTTTTTTCCCCGGCCAGTACCTATCCACGTCCCCTACGGCTGAGCCACCACACTTTGTCCAGCACATCAAGTCCACCATCCAGTTCCTCCTGGAGCACCCCAGTTCAGACAGCGTCTTCCCTGGAGGACAGCCCCAGTACTACCGCAGGACAGAGCAGGGGGACTGGGAGAACGTTAACCAGACATAAAGGGCTTGAGACTCTACTCCAACCCCCTTTACTTTGACTTTCCCTGGAATCTGTCCAGAAATGAAATCACTCCTTAACTTCTGGAAGACAAGACACTGTGACCCTCCTCTTTACGCCATTGTGGGTGTCACATCTGATGTTGTTATTGTTTTTTTTACTTGGTGCCAGTACTCCCTGTATATAGCCTCTTTCTTATAATTTTATTGTTGCTCTTTTATTTTTTACTTTTGTTTATTTAGAAAAAAAAATTCTTAACTGCATTGTTCGTTAAGGACTTGTAATTAAGCATTTTACGGTAAGGTAAAATTGTATTCGGCGCATGTGACAAATAAAATTTGATTTGATTTATCCGTGGTGGCTATAGTACAGAGCTATCTGGATTGAACCCCAGTGCTGTATCTATGGACTGTCTGTCTCGTAGTTTACCAGACTTTTTTTGTGTATGTCTTATTTTAAATCAACAATACAGACAATACAAATGTATGGGTGCTCTGGTCAGAGGGTGCGCTCGCACCCAGCCACCCAGAGGGGCTAACAAGGCAAGGCCCCGGCCCAAAGGGATTTTCCAAGGGCGGGAAAAACCAAGCCCGACTCCCGAGCGGGCATGAAAGAGAGCGCACCCGTAAATACCAGGACCAGCACACACACCGCTCACAGCATGAAGCCAAACCCCAAAACATAAATAACGAAAAGCAAAACATACAATAATCACATCCCACCCTCACCCCTGATTGGAGGACCTCAAACATTTGCCCTGTACATTTCTGTATATACTTACTTCAACACTCATAAATTCCACCCTTCAGACAGCCACAGATCAACCCATCTTTCTCAATAAATCATCATTCTACCATGGTGTCTCACTAGGGACTTGAACCTCCCCAACTGCAAAACTTCTGCTGAAATTGCCTTAAAAATAAGCATTTTATTTAGTTTACTTGACCAGCTGGTCCCAGTGAAGATAGGACAGGCGAGCTCAATGGATTTGTCCCAAATGGCACCCTTTTCCCTACATAGTGCAGTCAAATACCTATGATTAGTGCCCATAGGGCTCTGGTCAAAAGTAGTGCACTGTAGGGAATGGGGTACAATTTGGGATGTTTTAATTATTGAGTTGGCGAATGTCTGCACCCACGCGGTCTGTTGGATTGCACAATGTGTTCATCTGAGTCCTACTATGCTATTATCTGGTCTAGTCATGTTATCCAGTAGCTGTAGACGTGCCCTTAGTGGACAAAACATTAAGAACACCTTCCTAGTATTGTTTCACCACCTTTTGCCCTCAGAACAGTGGCTGCTTGCTACTTCTTTGTAACATTTTAGCTCGGCAGGTTAGGAGAATTAATGTGGCAAGTTAGGAGAATGAGGTTAAGGTTGGGGAAATGGTTAGGCTTAGCTAAAATGTTACAAGGAAACAGAAAACATCCACGCAAAAAGGTCTCGAGTGGCAACCAATCTGGCCAATTGGCTGTTAGGTTTCCATACACTCACTTATGTTAATCCTGCCAATTATTTAGTTACACCTACTTTCAAACACTCCATGTATGCACTTGCCCATGACTAAATTTTGCATCAATGACAAAGGTCTGTTAGGATTGATTTTTCCTCAATATTGGACAACTTTGAAAACCTTTGAAAAACATATTCTCATGAACCAGAAGTCCAAATAACACGGGTATGTGACACATATCTTAACTTAGTTTGAGAAAAGCTAAGGGATTGGTTAAAAGATGGCTGAGTTATTGATAAATCCATCTTCATCAATGGACACATTTTCCTTTGTAAATTAATTTCACAGTGGCCTATCAACTTGAAACTTTTTAGGGCCACCAAAGACATTACCATGATGAACCATGTTAAGGAAACTACTGTATTAACAATTCACTTTTTTGACTATGTAATGAGTTTTAGTAAAGTTGGATGTCTTGCGTTTATAGCCGTGGTGATCAACTGCACTGATGGAGAGGAAATCACAGAAGACATATGTGGTAGTTGTAGCAGAGAAATATTTGGGTGTAAGATTTTAGTGCAGAAGATCTACAGGAAGTTTTGAGAGAAGGGGTTCCATCCTCCCAGGCCGACGGCCTGGTTTAGGATCATTTAGGGCTAAAGTAGTGGGATGGGGTGGTGGATTTGGGGGGGATAGTGTAAAGTGCAGTGTTTGATGGTGGTGCAATTTAAGATTTTCCCATTCCCATTTTCTTGTTTTTATGACCAATGTATAATCCGCATTGCGAAAGGCAGGTAGCCTAGTGGTTAGAGTGTTGTGCCAGTTACCGAAAGGTCTCTGGTTCGAATACCCAAATGGCAATGTGAAACATTTCTATGTGACCTTGACCAAGGTACAGCCCACACATGGCCCCAATATGCAACACAGCGTCTAGTCTATTATAAAAGATTTTAAAAAGAGAAATATATTAAAACATTTTATTATTTTAATTATTATTCCATGTTTATGTATTTTGAATTTGAAAGACATACAGGTTCATTTTCCTCGGAAGCCCACACATGGCCCATGTTTTCCCCTTTGAGGACCCCAGCCAAATAATAATAATTCAGTGCAACAAAAAAAAAGCGAACAATTTAGACTGGGCTGTTGATGGACCAGCCTATCAAGAATTTGTCAGAACACACCATAGCTGTGAATCGTATAATGTGTCCTCTTACTGTTATACCTGATGTGGAATAAAAACAACAATTCCTAATAGATGGGCCTCCTGTGTCTTTGTTGCTCAATATCCATCCATTGTTTTATTGTTTCTTATAAATTGAGTGTTTTTAATTTGGTTTTTGATTAGATTATCTGCTGAAAATATGTTTACATTTTGATCGCGAAACTATTTCGCCTTGGTATAGCCCAAAAGAGGGTCTTTTTACCCAGCTGTTTTTATTATTTGGTACATCCCATTTGCTGACCTGTACACACAAGATGGCAACTTCGTTGGAAGAAGAGTTTGAAGATGCGCCCGATGTGGAGCCTTTAGAACCAACATTGAAAAACATTATAGAGCAGAAATCTCTGAAATGGATATTTGTTGGAGGCAAAGGTGGCGTTGGCAAAACAACATGCAGGTAGGTCGATGCAAAATAGTGCTTTGTCACTAGCTAACGCCACTAGCTAAATGAATGGCCTAGCCAAGTATAGATATCTAGCTAACGTTAGGTAGCGTAGCTTGTTCAATACCGCTAGCCCGACGTTCAATTAATGTCTCTTTATTGACAGTCATTTACCATCAGCGTAGCTCTTATTTCAGCGGAAAACACAATGAGCTAACGTTAGTTAGTTATCTGGTTGGCTAAAATGACAACAATAGCTAGCCAGTTAGCAACTATAGCTAACTAGTTAGCTAGCTGTCAAATTCATAAGACTGTCATTACTTACTACGTTAGCTAGCAGTCGAGCGAGTTTTGAACAGTTATGAACAATCTTTTACATTAACAGCAAACATTAGGTTAGCAAACTCCGCTATATATCTAACGTTATCTACCTTAGTTAGTTTTAGCTAGTCACCATCAACTCAACATGGACCTTCACTTTCAAACACCAGTTTCTAAATTCGGTGGTTAAATTTGTGTTATAGATTTTATGGTGATGACAATGTTTGTACATCTAAGAATATTCCATTCTGAAAATGTATGAGATAGGGTTATAAGACAAAATGGTAGTCCAATTGATGTGTGTGTGTCTAGATATTAACTTTGTGTGCAGAAGTGCAACAAGCTGGTATGACTTCATTTAGGGGGTGTCTGGGAGAACAAAGAATTCTTTGATTCTACCAGACACATGCGAGAGGCCCCTGCCCTTGAAGACAGGAGGGATAGTTAAAAGAACCGCCCGAGTTTGACTTATGTTGCAAAGATTGTGATAAGGAATGAATGGGTACTGTGGGAAGACACTATTTTCTTGGAGAGGGTGGGGGAAGTGGTGGGAATTTTGTATCTTTGTATTTCAACATTGTACCATATAAGACTGTGTACACCTTTTAGAGCAAGAGCTCTCCTGAATTAAACCATTTACACTTGACTATTGTATTCTGGTCTTCTGCCAAGTCTTATTTCAACCAGTATCTTACAAATACTGGGTAACAGACAGAGTTTGTTTAATTGAAGTTCAGTTTATGAACATTGAGAACAAAATTTCTATAACAATTTGTCAGTTTCATGTGAAGCTGATTTTTATTTAATTGAGAAGACATCATGTTTCTAGTGTAGTAATGCATACATACGTAAACAAGGTTTCTACCTGAAGGGTTGAAGAAGGTAACTGTCTGTCTTGTTTGTCTGTGCTCATATCTGTCTGTCTGCATGCTCATGACCTTTCTGTCTATGTGTGCTAATGTATCTGTCTGTCCTTTGCCACCACAGCTGCAGTCTGGCTGTACAGCTGGCTGCGGTGCGAGACAGCGTGCTCATCATCTCCACTGACCCGGCCCACAACATCTCAGATGCCTTTGACCAGAAGTTCTCAAAGGTGCCCACAAAAGTCAAGGGCTACGAGAACCTCTTCGCTATGGTATGTCAGCATTAGACCCAGTCTCTCTGCCCCAGTTTTTCTGTCTAGGCTAGAGACTGGTGATGTCGCTCTCTGCAGTATGCACTCTCTTACTAGGTTTTGAGAATGAGGAGAGGCAATGAGCTGGTTTGTCAGACTACCTCCTCACCGTCAATATGTTAATAGAAGTCGACTTAGAAGCTTATGTTGACTTGAGGGTGACATTCAGCCAGCTTTGTTTGGAGAATGACACAAGCATCGCATGTGCCTGTAAACTCTTGATTCACACAATAGTTTGTGTTTCACATACACAATAGAAATAGACAAACTATTGTGTATGTGAAACAATCTAGCCATCAGTATATAAAAAAAAGTCCTGCAAGCAAAGCCTGTTTTTCCCTAAGATGAAAATGTTTCTCTTTCCTCCTGTGTCTTGCCCTGACCTCTTCTGTCTGTGTTGTCTGTCTGTGTGTGCTCCTGCAGGAGATTGATCCCAGCCTGGGTGTGGCGGAGCTCCCAGATGAGTTCTTTGAAGAGGACAACATGCTGAGCATGGGCAAGAAGATGATGCAGGAGGCCATGAGCGCCTTCCCCGGCATCGACGAGGCAATGAGCTACGCAGAGGTCATGAGGTACGGAGACACACACACACAGAGGTCATGAAGTCAACACTTAATGGCTCTCCAGTTATCGATACACATTATGCTTTGAGTGTTTTTTAAAAGCTCTTTAAATTCAGTCAATCATTGGTTATGTTCAGTTTCTGTGATAGAATGTTCAATATCCATGGATGATAGTGTTGCTGTTGGTCTGTATTTGTGGTGGTAGAAATTAGTTGGGCTGCTATTATTGGGCTTTGTTGTCACCCAAATCAAATTCATATGTCTGGGTTAGCTTAACCCTTTTCCTACAATTTCCACGGCCATAATTAAAAATCCCCATCAAAATCCATCCGTTTAAATTAAGATATCTGAGTCTCAATCCACCGCATCCGCCGATATCGCCCTTCCGCACCGGCGGTGAAAGGTGGCAGAGCTAGAGCGGTGTTTGTCAGACCATTAGACGTCCCGAAAATCGGTCTTCTCACGAATATGTCTGTAGTGTCCGAACGGTTTGGCCTACAAACGGACTCTCACGAACACGATGGTGTTCTCCATTTTGCTCCACAAGCATCACGGGACTCATCTGAAGCCGTTACTGCATCTTCTGCCTGTAGCGTCCAAACAGTTAGGGCTACACACTAATATGACCACTCTGCAGAAGGTGAGTCTCTCACAAACGCATACATGTCTCTTAAGACACCCACAAGACTCGTATGAAGGTCCCCTGTACAGGATAAAAAGTTTATTGCCTAAAATAAAAATAGATCTTTCTTATATCTCTCAGATATAGGACAGACACTTCAGAACAAACTTCCTTAGTATAGTCAAAAAAAGTATCTGTTCCAAGTAGTGGATCTGTTATTCAATGCGTTTTACTAGCAGTAATGCCAAATTCAATGTTTCATCAAATCGTTTTTGTAATATAATTTTTGATACATTAAGGCAGCGTTTCCTAAACTCGTGCACGTTGTGGTTTTTGCCCTAACATTACGCAGCTGATTCAAAGCTTGATGAATTGTTGATTATTTGAATCAGCTGTGTAGTGCTAGGGCAAAAGTTTGGGAAACCCTGCCTTAAGGGGTCTTAAAATCCCCCCCCTCCCCAGCTTAGAAACTAGAGGGTTAATAAGGTTATATTGACTAACTCCACAGTGTTCCTCAGTCATACTCTTTTCCTCTCCGTTCAGGTTGGTGAAAGGCATGAACTTCTCTGTGGTGGTGTTCGACACTGCCCCCACTGGCCACACGCTACGTCTGCTCAACTTCCCCACCATAGTGGAGAGAGGCCTGGGACGACTCATGCAGATCAAGAACCAGATCAGCCCCTTCATCTCACAGGTAAGGCCTACTAACCCTAAACCAGATCAGCCCCTTCATCTCACAGGAAAGGCCTACTGACTGTTATTTCAGTGTTAAGCATGAAGCTCTAGTTGCTCTGTTTTTATTGACCAGTTGCAGTCTGTGTCGGTAGCATCACTTCTCTTATTGTTGCCACTTGTTCATGAGCCTTCTCTCTAGTTCTCGCTCACTCTTTCTCCCCTCGTAGATGTGTAACATGCTGGGTCTGGGAGACATGAACGCGGACCAGCTGGCCTCTAAGCTGGAGGAGACCCTACCAGTCATCCGCTCTGTCAGTGAGCAGTTCAAAGACCCTGTAAGTCAGACCATCACCGACCCCATTTAGAAACCTAGATCTCCATAACAATACTTTTACCTAACATCTTCGCTCTAGGAAAACATTGTGGTGTGTATGCAGTGTATATACACCTGCATTATGTTAATTTGATTGATAACCAATCTACTTCACTATGTGGAGTTATTTGAGTATTGTGTGTTAATTACAGTTTTTGGAGTCCGTATAGTGACTATGCCTCTACTTGTGTTGGACGCCTCTCTCCGCCCCTCCCCACACTCCCTCATAGGAACAAACAACGTTTATCTGTGTGTGCATCGCCGAGTTCCTGTCCTTGTACGAGACGGAGCGTCTGATCCAGGAGCTGGCCAAGTGTCGCATCGACACGCACAACATTATCGTCAACCAGCTGGTGTTCCCCGACTCAGACCGGCCATGCAAGATGTGCGAGGCCCGCCACAAGATCCAGTCCAAGTACCTGGACCAGGTAAAGCACAGCATAAGTAGTCTTCGTGTTGTCAATGGCAGTCGCTTGTCACCACGTGCTATGCCACTACAATGGTGTCCTAACCCCTAAAATGATGCCCTAACCTTTATTCTCTGTCCCAGATGGAGGATCTATATGAAGATTTCCACATAATCAAGTTACCGCTGCTGCCCCACGAGGTACGGGGGGCCGAAAAAGTCAACACCTTCTCAATGCAACTCCTGGAACCCTACATCCCCCCTACCAAGTGATTGACCTCTGACTCCCAGTCGCAGTCTGAACTCACCATCTCCGTCCCCTTTTACCCCAGCCTCACTCCATTACAGCAACTCAGCAAGAACATCACCATCCTCGGAACCTAAACCGCAACAGCAAGAACGACACACACACACACACACACACACACACACACTGGGGGCGGACGACACAGAACACTAGGACACACAACCACCTGCTCCAGTTGTAGGCCTACAGTCTAAAAGAGAAAGGAGGATCCACATGTGATTTCTCTCTCTCTTCTCTCACTTTTCTGTCATTCTATCTATACCATTCTTTCCATCATATCTCACCAGGGAAAGATGAACTATTCCTAAAGCATTTAACTTTTCCCAGAGGAACACTCAAGGCCCCCTCCCTTTCTCCTCTCCTTCTCCTGCCTCCCTCCATCCTCTTTTCCCCTCAATATTCCAGCCTCAGTAATGTACAAGTGAAACTATCCTTAATGGCTGAGTTTGGTGCCGCTGCTGTGTTTTTCAGTATAAAACAACTGAGACGATCGACTGCATCTTTGGTTTTTACCATGTGGTTTAATTAGACTATCTGTTTGGTTTGCGTCTGAAATGGCACCCTATTCCCTGTATAGTGCATTGCCACAAGTTTTGACCAGGGCCCTGGTCAAAAGTAGTGCACTATATATATGGCATAGGGTGCCATTTTGGGAGCACATTCTGACTTCTTAATGCCCTCCATTGTGGGAATGGAGAATACTATCAGTGGTGGGAAAGTTTTGTCTGTTTTGGATGAAGGTGGGTGTGTGATGCAGGGTGAGGACTTACTACCCCAGAGTGAATAGTCACTATGAAGAGGGATATAGGCCTAGAGGGAAGGGTAAGGGTTTTCAGATCATGTTATATTTTTGTCCCACCAATCCCATCAGTCCACTGACCAGCCTTAGAAGGGCATTTGAATACTTGAGTAATAATAGCATGGACATACTTCACTACATTATTTGACCAAAATGTTGTTCTCACGCACCATGTGTTTATGGTGTAAATAGCATGTCCCCACCTACATTTAGTTCAGTTCTTGGATGAAGAAATTCTATTTATTGATCACTGAGCAGTGTCATTCATCTATAATCTACAGTATCCGATGGCTACTTGTAATTATTTTATGCCAATTTCATTGTTTTCCCTACTCTCATTATGATAGGAGGCCGCTGAAGCAGTCTTTGTATAAAGCTTTTAAAGTGCTACTTTTCCCTCTAGCCTGGTTGAACCAGACTGAATGCTGCACTCACCATTGACTACCATTGAGTGCAGTGTTCAATCTGGTTTAACCAGGCTAAGTCCCCCCACCCAATCTCTTTCTTTCTCCCTGGCTGTGTAGGAAATGGCAGCCCTGGTCAAAAGTAGTGCATTCTATAGGGAATGGGGTGCCATTTCAGGCACACTGTCTGTTGTGTAGAGGGCTCTCTATTCGGGTACACAGAGTGATGTTAGTTGTCTACTTGGCTTAATGAATGCCTTATTAGTGTATTATAATATACAATTGATTACTGAATGTTGATTGGTCCCCTGTTGAAAGGTTGGTTCATTATTTATCTCCTATTTAGACATCATTCAGTGTGGGATTTTTGTGTTGCCTGCATTTTTGCATCAGTGCACAATTGGCACAGCTTTCTTTCTCATCCACAGGCAAAATGTCCCACTAGCTGTCAATTTGACTTGTCTTCAAGATATTCACACACCAAATGTGGTCATTATACTACCAAGTATAGCCCCATAATCTCTGCAGTAGCAGGGGAAGGGTACTTTTTATTATTTTTGTCCATGCGATGTTATTAATGCTTCAAGTTATGCATCCCCCTAGACAATTATGTTAAACTTACAAAATAAAACACAAACATGACTAATTCGCAGGGAGATTTTTGGTTACGTGTTTTTATTTATTAACACAACTTTCATACCCAAATAATGTTACGAACTACAATACAGACATTGTGATTGGGTACCAAGTAGCCCCTAAGTAGACTCTTGGACGCAGGCGACCCCAAGATGCAGCCGGGACACGCATGGATGGTCTGCGGTACAGCATGCCTTGTTGGAACTACAGATTCGCCTTGACAGGTCCTGACTTTGTGGGTGACTTCTATGCTCAGAACCTGTAAACAACAAGCCTCCTGTTGAGCTGACACAGTGTTTTGTAGAATTCATTCAAAATTGTCAATGGACTGGAAAATAACGCTTGCCTCGATCAAAAAACAAATATAATGCACCATAAACTATTTCTAATATATGCACAATTTAATAAATATTGCCAAACTGTTACATGGTTTAGTAATTTTTTTTATATCATTGTCAGTCTGACTATTTCCTGTTTTCCAAGAAAAAAATGTTTCTTCTAGTTTTTACGCACTTTTTTTGACATTGTGTAGCTCTCGGCAGCCTGTCGCTTGTGGTCCATCACCGATTTAAAATGCACTGTGCAGAAGCTCGCTCTCCCAGTAGGGGGCATGTACTAACGAGCTCCGTCTCCCTCCCATTTTCGGGATTTGCCCCGGGGCGCTCTAACCACTGAACGCACTGCTGAGGCTCCAGCATCCAAGGATTACCCTCTACTGCTGCCTTCTACTGTATGATGCATCGGCTGAATGGGTTACCAACGATGGACGTAGAATGGTTAGTAGAGAATACCAAAATTGTACAGATTTATCAGGCTATGGAATATGTAAGGACTTTGCCAGTGCGCAGCAATAATGATAAACTCGGGGAGATTGTTGAGTAACCTGAACCTGCAAACACCCCAAAGATCCACTCACTGCACAACAGTAGACTAGAGGTAATACCATTTGTTTCATATCTGTCCTAAATTTGTCAATCGAACTATATATTTTCATGGACTTTTACACAAAGTCTAAATGTGTTGTGTTCTGGTGAGGTGGATCGGAAGGGAAAGCTCTGGACACAATTCTGCAGTTGTCTGCTTAATTAATGCTGTCGTCTGGACTCATACATAAATACAGTTGCCTCTCCTCGTCACGCTTTCAGCAAACTCGCGTCAACAAAAAATGCATTGTACAAAATGTACATGTTAATATTTTCAAAATACTAAAATTTCATTTTATAAACTTTGTACACCAATACACCAATAACTTGCCAATAAGTGCTCAATATTTATTTGAGTGTAATATTGCACTATTATACCCGAGGCATACTAATGAGGCAACAACGCCATTCCTGACAAGACCGGACAGGTAACAAAATGAACGATAGCTAACTAGGCACATTAAACATGAAATACAAAAACGTCACATTTCACAACATACCTGCATGGAATGGATACAAATGCAAGGCAAACGTTAATGCTCCCGTCTGGACTGTCATACATAAGTATATTTGCCTGACAAAAGACAGTGCAGAATTCCCGTTAGAAAATCGTCAGAAAACTCACGCTGTCTGTACCTGAAAGAGACACTCCCGCACCCAAAGCTAACGGTAGCTGGGCTAACCTTGCAAATTTGCAATCAAAGTTGCTCTCGAAAATTATCCCCATTCACGCTAATATATATTTCTACTAACAGTACAGCAACAACACGAAATCAATGATGATATAATTTTTGCAAGTTTTTTTTGTGTGCATTTGTGAACACTAACATGCGCATTCAAAAGACCGGGGCATACATCAACACATTCCTCTCCTCATCACGCTTTGAGCAAACTGAGGCGTAAAAGCTTCTCGTAGATGACATCAACAACATCAACGCGATTTAGAAAAGAAATGCAATAAAGTAGTTCACTCTTGAAAGTAGTGTAATACATCCGAAAATAACCATAAAATAATACATGAAAAATAAATATGTGGGATTTTCGGTGAAATACATAAAGTATATTTTACACCTGTTACATAAACAAAACTGTATAGCTATGATTTGTGAAGGGTTAGACATGGGTTTTCTTTCCATTTCCCTTGATTAATAAAAACAAAACTAACACAATATATGTTTTCAGAGATATCTATATTTTTTCATATGATAGAATAACTGATAGATGACATCATGACGGTCACCTACACCGCGCAAGTTGCCAATGCGCGCTTCTGCGGGTTCTCCAAACTACTCCTAGCCTGGAGGGGAAGCATCTACAAGGTCTTATGGAAGGAGTTCCTTGCTTTCTTCGCCATTTACACTGCCATCAGTGTCACTTACAGGTATGAGAGCCTTTGGCTACCAAGTTTACATAATTATTTGAACTTTCCATTACTATTTGAGGATTTCAATTTGTTTTAATTGGTCCACATTATTATGTAACTTTTACCTCTTCAGATTCTTCCTCTTTGATGACCAGAAGAGGTTTTTGAAAAACTGGCAATTTACTGCAACCACTATGCCAGTCTCATCCCCATGTCTTTTGTGCTAGGTGGGCAATATTACTAAATCAACGCAGATTCTATTAGAATATTATTATATTCTAATATTCTTCTATTATAATATTCTTCTATTTTATAATAAAATACCACCATTCATTGCAGAACCATTCGCTGCTGTTTTCCAGGTTTTTACGTGACACTGGTGGTGAACCGCTGGTGGAATCAGTACACCCGCATTCCATTACCTGACCGGCTGATGTGCGTGCTCTCAGGCGGCCTGCAGGGCGCGGACGAGCGCGGGCGGCTGCTGCGACGCACCATGATGCGCTATGCAAGTCTGTCCGCGTTACTGATTTTGCGTTCGGTCAGCACCGCAGTGTTCAAACGCTTCCCGACCATGGACCACGTCGTGGAAGCAGGTAAATGTGTCATTCAGATGCAGCTGAGAGATTGCCTTTGAGGAGATATTGCACTTTGCAGATTTTCAGAATTCGAACACAAGAAAGTACCCTACAGTGTACATCTGGATACACCACTTGCAGTTTTGTCCCACATCCTGTGACTTCCAAACACATACCTATAGTTTATGTTGCGGTCTAGCGGAGGTGAGTCGGACTCACGCTCTGGTGATGAGGTAGCCCGGCCTGCAGCTTTAATCAGTGTCACCCTCGGTCAAATTTCCTCTTGGCCTAATTAAGACATTGGGTTTCAAAGCAGGACATGGGGGTTCAAACCCCACCTGTGACAAATACACTCCCCTCTCCTCAGGGTTCATGACCAGGGAGGAGCGGAAGAAGTTTGAGAGCCTCAAGTCCCCCCTATAACAAGTACTGGATGCCCTGTGTGTGGTTCACCAACCTGGCCGCGCTGGCCCGCTGTGAGGGCAGGATTAAGGACGACAGCACCCTCAAACTAGTGCTGGAGGTAGTCTACAATACAACACACATAATACGACATAGTGATACTCCACATTATGTCAATAGTTATATGACATGAATAAGCTATACCCGACTTACATACTGACGGAACCTTACACAAAAACAATACATTCAACAAAAACAATAACTTACATTTGGATGCTTGTCTGTTTATGTCGGCAGGAGCTCAATAATTTCAGAGGGAACTGCAGTATGCTTTTCCATTACGACATGATCAGTGTTCCCCTGGTCTACACTCAGGTTTGTGTGTGTGTATGTGCATGCAGGTGATTGTATGTGCAATCATTGTAGAATTTTCTCAGTCGGCATCACTCATTCTGTGTCCTATGTTCTCGTCTCCACCATCCCTATAGGTGGTGACTCTGGCCGTGTACAGTTTTTTCTTCGTGTGTCTGATAGGACGTCAGTTCCTGGACCCCACACAGGGTTACCTGGGTCATGACCTGGACCTGTACGTCCCCATCTTCACTCTGCTACAGTTCTTCTTCTACGCTGGCTGGCTCAAGGTCAGTGGAAATTCATTGTTGTGTTCTCTAGGTAGCAAATGGAAGAAAACCAGACTGAAACAAGGAGAGGCTACCAAAAACAAACATTTTAATTTATTTATTTCCTTTTCAAAATGTTTTAAAACATTTCCTTTGCGTGCCCCAGAGAACATGACCAATTTTGTATGTTTTTCAGGTAGCAGAGCAGTTGATAAACCCGTTTGGAGAGGACGATGATGACTTTGAGACCAACTGGCTGATAGACAGGAACTTCCAGGTTTATATTGAATCACATGTATTGCTATCCTTCTCACAACCCCCCATTGTTATCTTAGATGTAGTATATGCATGTATGTGTAGTGAGGTAATACTTCATATATATGATATTATAAATACATCACATGCAACCCGTAATAAGACTAAGCAATTAGCCCGTTAAATGAATTAAATGGCTCCATAATATAGATAGCAATATGCAAGACTATGGTTAAACCAGGTGCTATCAAGTATTATGCGTTAAGCTGACTACGATCAAGGAATGGTTATAAAAGCAAATATCAAGCAAGTATTATTTCATAACTTTGTAAAATGAATGGATTCACATACAAGGCATAAAGCTTAAGCTACAAGGCAATACTGACATTAACAAAGCATTAGTCTAGGCATGTAGATCCAGTGGTGTAAAAAGTACCCAATTGTCATTGGAAAAAAGTAAAGATTCAAGTAAATGTGAAGGTCACCTAGTAAAATACTACTTGAGTAAAAGTCTAAAAGTTTAAATAATAAAAAAAAATCCTAATATTAAGCGAACCAGACAGCACCATTTTCTTGTTTGTTCTTTAATTTAGGGATAACCAGGGGCGCACTCCAACACTCAGACATAATTTACAAACGAAGCGTGTGCGTTTAGTAAGTCCACCAGATGGCAGTAGAGATGACTGTGAATTGCACCATTTTCCTGTCCTGCTAAGGAGCATTCACTACTTTTGGGAGTCAGGGAAAATGTATGGAGTAAAAAATGTATTATTTTCTTTAGGAATATAGTGAAGTAAAAGTAAAAGTTGTCAAAAATATAAATAGTAAAGCAAAGTACAGATACCCCCAAAACTACTTAAGTAGTACTTTAAAGTATTTCTGAGAGGACCATAAAACCCCTTTGCACATAGAGTAATTTAGAGTTCAACCTGTACAGATACAAGTTACCACTGAGATCATCCACTGAACAAAAATATAAACGCAACATGCAACAATTTCTAAGATTTTACTGAGTTACAGTTCAAATAATGAACATCTGTCAATTGAAATAAATTCATTAGGCCCTAATATGCATCTGTTGCTCACAGATACCTTTTAAAAAAAAGGTAGGGACGTGGATCAGAAAACCAGTCAATATCTGGTGTGACCACCATTTACCTTGTGCAGCGCAACACATCTCCTTCTCATAGAGTTGATCAGGCTGTTGATTGTGGCCTGTGGAATGTTGTCCCACTCCTCTTCAATGGCTGTGCAAAGTTGCTGGGTATTGGCGGGACCTGGAACACACTGTCGTACATGTCGATCCAGAGCATCCCAAGCATGCACAATGGATGACATGTCTGGTGATTATGCAAGCCATGGAAGAACTGGGACATTTTCAGCTTCCAGGAATTGTGTACAGATCCTTGCGAAATGAGTCCATGCGTTATTATGCTGAAACATGAGGTGATGGCGGCGGATGAATGTCACGACAATTGGCCTCAGGATCTCGTCACGGCATCTCTGTGCATTCAAATTGCCATAGATAAAATGCAATTGTGTTCATTGTCCGTAGCTTATGCCTGCCCATACCATAACCCCACCGCAACCATGGGGCACTCTGTTCACAACGTTGACATCAGCAAACCGTTCGCCCACATGACGCTGTCCGGTACAGTTGAAACCAGGATTCATCCATGAAGAGCACACTTCTCCAGTGTGCCAGTGGCCATCGAAGGTGAGCATTTGCCCACTGAAGTCGGCTACAACGCCGTACTGCAGTCAGGTCAAGACCCTGGTGAGGACGACGAGCACGCAGATGAGCTCCCCTGAGATGGTTTCTGACAGTTTGTGCAGAAATTATTTTGGTTGTGCAAACCATTGGAGGCTGCTGAGGGGAGGATGGCTCATAATAATGGCTGGAACGGAGCGAATGGAATGGCATCAAACACATGGAAACCATGTTTGATGTATTTTATACCATTCCACCTATTCCGCTCCAGTCATTACCACGAGCCCGTCCTCCCCAATTAAGGTGCCACCAACCTCCTGTGGTGCAAACCCACCGTTTCATCAGCTATCCGGGTGGCTGCTCTCAGACGATCCCACAGGTGAAAAAGCCGGATGTGGAGGTCCTGGGCTGGCGTGGTTACACGTGATCTGCGGTTTTGAGGCCGGTTGGACGTACTGCGAAATTCTCTTAAACGACTTTGGAGTCGACTTATGGTAGAGAAATGAACATAAAATTCTCTGGCAACAGCTCTGGTGGACATTCATGCAGCCAGCATGCCAATTGCATCTCCCTCAAAACTTGAGACATCTCTGGCATTGTGTTGTGTGACAGAACTGCATAAGCTTTCTGTGCTTATGGAATTTTTTGGGGATCTTTTATTTCAGCTCATTAAACATGGGACCAACACTTTACATGTTGTGTTCATATTTTTTTTCAATATACATACACATAGATAGCTTCAGAGTCCTCTTTAGGGTACACTTTTCAGATAGATACCAGACATGGATACTATAGCATTATTTTATCACTCATTCAATAGTCAGTCCTCTGGATACTGTAACAGAGAGTTACATTTTGGCCCCTCAGAGGGGAAGGGCTGTCTAGTCCTTGAGCATTGTCCTTTGTGCTTTCCTCGTGTTACTGGCCATTTGCTATGCAGCTCCAGGTGACAGAGAGCACATAAATTAGGGCCGAGCCTACACGTGTACATGAGTGGGATAAGTACTTTTGAAACATTCAAAGTGAGAGAAAAAATGGTGGGGTGAAAGGAAACTTCAACAGAGAGTTTCTTGGAAATTCCCCTCATCTGAAACTGAAGAGGTAGTGTTTGTGTTTCCTCAGGTCTCCATGATGGCAGTTGATGAGATGTATGGGGATCTTCCCATCATGGAAAAAGACCGATATTGGAACGACTCTAACCCTCGTCCTCCCTACACTGCCGCAACTCTATTCGGGCTGCGCAAACCCTCCTTCCAGGGCTCCACCTTCGACATGGCGTGAGTCTCTATTCTGTTCTATTTCTGGGGCAAATGAAATACATTTCTACAATACACCTCAAATATGTGCTCACCTTGTTGCAAGCAAGGATATTCAGTATGTGTGTCTTACAAGTCCAAAGATGATTAGTTGTATCTTTCTAACCTTCCTAACACTCCGGTATGGCCCTACGGGCATTATTCAAGTTGTAGTGAATTTAATTGAGTCTGTCCCCTCCAGGATCCCCAAAGAGGAGATGCACTTCGCGCCCCTGGCGGATATCACTGAGAATGTGGAGTCTGAGGGTGGGGGTCGCCACCCCAACATGGCCCTGTTCAACCGGCTCCTCTTCACTGCCCCGTCCCCCACAGGGCTCATGGGAGGGGCGCTGCGCCGCACCTCCGCCCAGCTCCAAAGGTTCCGCCGTCCCTCCGGGATGTACCCGCCCTCGTTCAGTGATGAAGAGGGTGAGGACGAGGATGATGAAGGTGGGAAGACTTTGGGGCCGTCTGGGGGGTCGCTGCCGTCTGTTTTGGGTCAGGATACTCAGAGTACCATATGTAGTTGTGGAGGGGTGTTTAATGCTCTGACCCCCCTCATGGAGGTACAGTTTGGGGTTGGGGTGGAGAGATGTGGGGACTCCCTTCAAAGCCAGGAAGAGATTATGGAAAGAAGAGGAGGAAGAAAAAGAGGATGAGGGGAACGCTCAGAAGAGGGCAGAGAAAGAGAAAATGGAGGAAGGGAACACTGAGGTGACAGGAGATATTCAAAGCCGCATGCCACTGCTCCCATCACCCCTCCAGCCTTCCAGAGACCCAGGCCAAACGTCCATCAGACAACCCCAGGATAAGACACCCAGACCAGGCTCGACAACCCCCTCCAGCCCCCTATCCCCCAGCATCATCCACCCCCGTCCCACAGCCTGCTCCACCCGAGACCTTTTCATCTCCGAACCAATCACAGAGCAGAGCACAGTGATCCCCGCCATTCCCAAGCCGCCCATAGGTGGAGCCAAGATGTCTTTCCTCACCGTGCCGCCCTACAGCGCCCCACAGCGTCATAGGAGCGTCAGCATGGGGTCAGAGTCCCCATCGGCTCTGAAACTACAAACTGCACACTGTTCTAGCCAAAATTAGTGCGCTACTTAGGGAATAGGATGCCATTTCAGATTCTGACTATGAGTAAAGGAGAACATGCACACTTCTGTCCAACTGGGACCAACACACTACACTGAAAAGCTAGGTCGTATGTCACTGTACTATGTTCATGAAAAATCACTGGTCTATAGATTATCTGCATGAAGTTCATTTTACTGAACAATCCACCCAGATGCTGCACGTTTGGGCTGCAGCTCATAGTGTGTTCACCAATCTTACACTGTACATTTACTTTAGATGAATGATTTTTCACCTTCTTACGTTGTTATAAATTATAATGAGGTAAATAAAAAGAAAAGACAAATCTTTCTTGCCATAGTTCCATTTCTGTTGCTATGAGACACAATAGCTTGTGACGACAGCAGATATTTGAGACAATACAGTCAAATTAAATCTGGAGAAAATGAGCGCTATACTGTAAGTCATGTTGATATTTTATTCGAAGCGCAAAAATGCATTGGCAACACATTGTAAAAATTTGGAAAATTCATGGATAAAAATCTACCGATTTGGAGACAGTCCACGGAGAGATGTAGCAGGTCTGCTACCGTTATAGCAATCTGCCACTATTTTAGCTTCAAAGAGGCACGCGTAATTCATCACCAGATTAAGTAGTGATAGTCCTTTACTGTCCTCTCTATTCCTTTTACAAAAAAACGAACATCAATACCAGTTGGCCAGCAAGTGACATCCAAGATTTTTTTAAACAGCCACAAAAATACCATCAACATCCTCTTCCAACGTTCCTTGTCCATCCAGTATCAATCCCACCATCCTCAACAGAGGGAACTCTCCCTCCGCCTCTCCCTCCTATCTGGGCTGTAGCTTGGGAGACAGCCCCATGCCTCTCCTGCTCCTGGCCTGGGTGGACTGCCTCTGCTGGGCCAGGAAGGACTGGGCTTGGCCTGGAGGTCTGGAAGAGCCCTCAGACAGACTCAGCTCCTGCTCCTGCTGCTGGAGAGTCACACACTGGATGGGATGCATAAAAACTCATTTCTCATTCAAACAGTACAGAGTCGGCTGGTTTAAAAATAACATTCACTCCTCACTTATCCAACTTTCTGCATTTGAAATGAGACCCTATACCCTATATAGTGCACTAGTTTTGGGGTAATGCACTATATAGGGAATAGGTTTCTATTTAGGACATAAACAACAGTAAACATTCTCACACACTCACCATACTGTACCAGTCTGTAATAGTGAGCTTTTCCTCTTGGTCTTGTCTGGACATGATCCTCTCATCTGAGTCCTGCAACATCAAAAGATAGAGTAACATCAATGATTTTTTAGAGGCTATATAATTAAGACCATTGGGTGGTGCATTATAGATGTGCGTATTGACAAACATAGTTCTGAAATCAGGCCAAACACTCACTTCTTGGACAGCTGTCGTGACGACGTCACAGGAAGTAGTCTCCTCTTCAGTCGTCATCATCTAACTGTATCACAACGATGCCCATAAAGCATCAGCACTCCAACCAAACCACCAGAATAGGGCCACTGACTGACCACTAGCCAAACAGCAACATCTAGCCAGAGAAATTGTATCACATTAACAGTCAAACCAAATCAAATTGTATTGGTCACGTACACATATTTAGCAGATGTTATTGCAGGTGTAGCAAAATGCTTGTGCTCCTAGCTCCAACAGTCCAACAATCAGCAACCCTTCTAACCAAACCACCTTCTAACCAAAATAATTAGTAGCGGATCTAAACACTGATCAACACACCGGCCTAACAGCTTGCAAGCCACTGCCCAGCCTCTCTCTTCAACCGAACGACTTTCTAGACAAAATATAACCACAACGCCAAACACGAATAAACACACCAACCTTACATCCAGCCAGGCGCTGCCACTCTCTGCTCTCTCTTCAGCCCAGCCCGGTCTCATCCACATGGGGGGGGAGAGGCCCTGGCTGGTTTTGTTCAGGGTGAGAGACGATGGAGAGGTAGGCTTTAGTAGTCTGGCTCTTCCCTGTGGCCACATATGTTTTACTGCTGATCTGGGCACATTCAATGGTGAACGTCCACATTCAGATGGTCACAGGGGGGATTTGTAGGTAAGCACCAGAAAGCAAGTATCCTGTTCATGCTACAGAAACAGGCGGTAGGCTCCTGCTATACGGGCTGTTCTGACACCAAAACAAGCCTTACTTGTCCAAGACTTACTAACCAGAAAGCAAGGCTGGGTAAAATATAAGTAACAGGTAATGATTCTTGCATTATTGTAGCATTTACTATACGGGTACATGAATGAAATATGCCATGTCAAAAATCACCAGAAATGTTTAGGGAAATCTCCCAGTAGTGATGGCACACAAAGCCAAGGATTTGTTGATGGTAAGAAGTCTGTAGGCTGGCTACCCTGTCCCTAATCTCTCGTGGACAGACTACTTACAGTTTTTTCCAACTGCTTACACACAAAATCTTTTCATGTCACACGATTTTTGAAACCTCTCACTCAAAGTGCAAAACTACACACCAAATATCCAAAACCAGAAGTTATTTCTCAGCCTTTGACTCAGTTGTCAATTGCATGAAACACTTTTTTTCAAAACACTACACACAATTCTCTACCTAAAACACAAAAATCTAACAGGAAGTGACTTGCTTTCCTTTTCCAAACACAACCAATCAAAATGCTACACTTATTCACCAGGTCACACACACACTCCTCACATGTGCAAACACTAATAGCTTAACTGATCACTAACCAATCACTGCTTTACTGTAGTATAGGCCTATAAATAGGTCAAAGGTCAGATTACCTGTTTTGAACAATGGATGCCAACAATGGACAGAGAGCAAGAGGAGTAGGAGGGAGAGGAAGAGGAAGAAGAGGACGAGGGCGAGGGCAAAGGCAAAGAAGAGAAGGAAGGAGAGCCATCTCTGATGAGATTAGGGCAACACTTGTTGATCATGTGATCAACCACGGTTTGACCATGAGAGAGGCTTGAGTCGATTTACAGTGGCGTCCATAATTCGAACCTTCAGAAATGAGAACAGGTATGCAACTATCTAATGACTATTTTAGCATTGCAGTAATGTACTGTAAAATACATATGACTGCATAGTATTGCATAAACATTTGTAACTCTAAGCCATCCATTTACTGCACTGCATTGAATGAGGTTGGTTATCATGCTGTACTACCTTTTTTTGTACATTGTTTACAGTTCCTATGCTGAACACATACCGTGTTTGAATTCTGTACAGAGTGGAAAGGCAAAGACATCATGGAGGACGAGGACGCTTGTTTACAGATGTACAAGAGACTGCAATTATAAATATGGTTTTGGCCAACAATGCAATTAGGATTCGAGAGATAAGAGAGCATATCTTGAATAATGACACCATATTTACAGTTTTTCTCAATTGTTTACACACAAATACTGGTACTTGAGACACAATGACCACAACATGTAACTCATGCACAAACCCCCTGAACCAATTCTGCTAAACTACAAGCACAATTCCTGCTTTACACTCAAATTGCAGTTCTAAAACACACTTTTTCAAAACACTACACACAATTCTTTGCATTTGGCACAATTTTCATGCAGAAAATCTCTTGTTTTCACAATGAACACACTGCCATTCAAATATACACACTGACTCATCACATGGGCAAACACCCGTCACACAGTTTTACAATTAGCAATCAGAGCTTTAGCATAAAAGGGCAACAGGTGAGCTCTTCTGTTTTGGAGCAATGGATGCCAACATTGGAAACAGAGGCAGAGCCAGAGGAGTGAGAGTAAGAGGAGTAGGACGGGGAGGACAAGGACGAGGAAGGCCAAGGACCGTAATCTCTGATGAGATCCGAGCCACTTTGGTTGATCATGTGGTCAACCATGGTCTAACAATGAGGGAGGCTGGGCAAAGAGTACAGCCAAATTTGAGCAGGTACACTGTAGAATCCATCATCCGGACTTTCCGAAATGAGAATAGGTAAGAAATCTACTCTCACTAGAAAATTGCAGTACTGCATATCAATACAGTACTCAATGAGTCCAGTAGTACAGTATTGCCTGTGGACTGTTCTGTAGGACTGTAAAAATAAAGTATGTTTCAAGTATTTGGGAAATGTATTCCTACTTTGTATTTACAGTATTTTACTATTTGTTTGGCAGAACTGAAAGATTACCAACACAAGGTGGTCGGGAACGTGTTCTGTCTCCTGAACAGGAAACTGAAATCATGAACATGGTCCTAGAAAATAACGCCATAACATTACGGCAAATACAAAGAAAATATTAGAAAACAATGAGATATTTCAAAATATTGATAGGGTAAGCTTATCAACACTGGACCGTGTCTTGCGCAGAAATAATCTCAGGATGAAGCAGGTCTACAGGGTGCCATTTGAACGCAATTCAGAAAGAGTCAAAGAGTTGCGATATAACTATGTGCAAGTGAGTCCTATACAAACCCACAATTGATGCATACTCTCAACACTGTATAAATTATACATATTTCAGTATTGTAATCATAATGATTGTGCTTCACAATAGTGACCACTCCATGTCTATTTCTGATATTGTCATGTGTGTTTCAGAGAGTCCTTGAGCTAGAGGTGGCTGTAGTGGAGCACCAGTTCATCTTCATTGATGAGGTTGGATTCAACTTCACAAAAAGACGAAAGAGGGGAAGGAATATCATCGGCCAGCGTGCCATTGTTCAAATCCCTGGCCAGCGCGGAGGGAACATCACAATGTGTGCAGCGAATACCCACCACGGCGTCATCCATCACCATGCTACCCTTGGCCCCTACAACACCGCCCATCTGATCACATTCCTGGACACCCTACACAACACACTCATTCCACCAGATCAGGTAGATGGCCCAGAGCAGCTCAGGTACGTTGTCATTTGGGACAACGTAAGTTTCCACAGGGCTGCTCTGGTTCGTAACTGGTTCCATGCCCACCCACGCTTTTTAGTTGTTTTTCTCCCTCCATATTCTCCATTCCTCAATCCTATTGAGGAATTCTTTTCTGCCTGGAGATGGAAAGTGTATGACCGAAATTCACAAACGCGTATACCTCTTCTCCAAGCTATGGAAGACGCATGTGGAGATATAGCAGCTGATGCTTTTCATGGCTGGAATCGCCATGCTAGGCGATATTTCCCCCGCTGCTTGTCCAGGGAAAACATTGCTTGTGATGTGGATGAGGTGCTGTGGCCAGACCACAACAGAAGAGAGGATGCAGAAATGTAATAGGACAGAGGGCAATTACCAATGTCCCTGGACAGCGTGGGGGTAATATAACTATGTGTGCTGCCATCATTCAAAACGGGGTCCTCCATCACAATGCCACACTGGGTCCGTACAACACCGGCCATATGCTCACTTTTCTGTGAGCTTGTCCCTGATCCAGATCAGGAGCCTGCTAGATTTGTGGTTTTATGGGACAATGTTAGTTTTCACCGGGCTGTTCTGGTCCAAAACTGGTTTGCCATCCATCCACAATTTGTAGTTTTGTACCTACCCCCATTTTCACCTTTTCTAAATCCCATAGAAGAATTCTTCTCAACCTGGCGCTGGAAAGTGTATGATCGCCAACCCTATGCCCGCATGCCGCTTCTCCAGGCAATGGAGGACGCGTGTGGGGACATAGAGGTTGCCTCTGTCCAAGGTTGGATACGCCATGCTAGGAGTTTACTTCCCTCAATGTTTGGCAAGAGAAAACGTATCTTGTGATGTGGACGAAGTATTGTGGCCAGACCCAGGCCGGAGAAGAGATGAAGCGAAGCTTAGCACTGGTGACTGCCCCCTACCAATTCCTGGACTGCCCCAGGGACCCCACACACACAATTGTGTTCTTTACTGTATTCTAAAGAATATACTTTTGGTTTACATATGTTTATGGTTTTGTTGTGTGCTACTGTATACAACAGTAATGTTTGGTTTGGCCTAATAAATATTTTCTGTTTCTACATTGCATTGGTGTTTACAGTGTACTTGTTACCCCTCTCAGCAGATTACTTTCACTGTAGAACATTGTATTGAAATGCAGATATAAGCCTATGAAAGACCAAAGAGCTTTAGATTTAAAACAACAGTGTTTACATGGTATATCCAGAAATTTACTATTATGAAAGCAGTGTTTGTCATTTGATGCAAATGCTTCATTCTGACATGTGTTTATGGCATTTTGAATGCAGTGTTACATTTTAAAGGAGATGTGAGGCATTTTGCATTTTGTGTGTGCAGTTTTGGGAATTGTGTGTAGAGTTTTGAAAAAAGGAGAGTTTGGAAAAAAACGAACATTATTGAGGATCTGATCAAATTACTCAGTATTTTAGTTCTAGGTTAACCTAGATTACCCTGTGCCCATTACAGGGTATACAGATCAGTCATATCCTTGGCGAGAAAAAGGGCCCCCTCTTTGAATCGTTTATGCAAAGTCCCAAACATGACCTAAAGAGCAGTGGTTTACATCCATACATCAGCTTCCCCCCGTCAGAATTCAATGTCATTAGGTTAATTGTTGACGTACATGTAAACATGAACCGTCTTCCGCCAACTCTAGCTCCCACTACAGGTGATTTCCAATGCTTTCTCCCTGACAGGCTGTGACCGTATTATCCTTTCCGCGACCCCTGTAAGTTCAATGGAACCACTGACTGGCCCCAAAAGGTCAACATTTATTTTGTTTAGATAAATGCACTAATTCTTTCTGCAAACTCTGGCTTTAGCACTATAGGGGATTTCCAATGCATTCTCCCTGACCCCCTGGGACCGTTTAGTACGCCCCATGACCTTTCCTTCACAGTTTAATCAAGTTCAAGCTCCTTCCAGTGTGTGTGTGTGTGTGTGTGTGTGTGTGTGTGAGGGTGTGGTTGTGGTTGAGTTTCCGTCACTAGGCGATAACCACACAGAACTTTTAGAGAATTCTGTGGTTGAGTTTTTCAAAAAAATGAGAGAAGAGAGGTTCTCTGGAATAGGACTATCGTGGAGGTCAACATGAGGCGCGTTTACTGACAAACGTCCAACTCTCACACCCTTTACATACCTTTGAAGTTCATGTTTGAACGTCTCTGGTCTAGTGGTGTGGTTATGAAGTGACTACCCACAACTTTGTGTGTGACTGTGTGAGCATGTACATTTACCTTGTGTGTGGGAAAACAGAGAGAGAGAGAGAGAGATTGCCATGTGGTGGTCTGCGGTGTGGTGTCTTGCCAGGTGTGTTGCTAGTGGGGCTTGGCATACAGGTATACACCACCTGCATGGCCTCTCTGTCTCAGAGAGAGATGGGATGAAAATAAACTTAGACAGAGTTTCTTGGAACTCCATTGTCTCATCTGAATCTGTTTATCCTCTTAGGAGAGAGAAACACAAAGCCATGTGTGTGTGTGTTTGTGAAAACACTCCAAAAAACACACACCACCAATTCCTGTCAGCTTAGAAGAGGAGTGAACATCTGTTGCGAAACCTTCCTCCCACAGAAAGATCTGACTTCAGCCTTGCTAGAAGATAGGAGAGACATTGTGGACAGTGGTAGTCATACGCTGAATAACAAAACAACAAACATCACTTTCTCTGCTGCTATTATTCAAATGATTATTAATGCTAGCGTCAGCACATTTCTACATTAAAGATTGCGTTAGTTTACCCCACAGTTTTGTCTACTTCCAATCTGTAGCCTGATTCACCATCAAGCTGGCAAGATCAGGATGGTCCAACGAGGCTAGTCTATCTGTTTCAAATGTTTTCTCTGCTACTCTCAGCATTAGAACAAACTGAACTTTGCATTATCTTACACTACAGTTTTATCAGGTATCCCTTTGTCAGTTGTTTTTGGTATTGCTGCTCTGGCTTACGGTTAAATGAGCAGTGCTGTGAGCTGACACTAGAGGGCAAAGTTGAACTAATAATAATCAAAACTATTTATATAGAGCTTTTTAATTCGGGTAACAAAGTGCTTCATATCATAAAATAAAAGTACTAACAAAGAAACGAAGACAGGAGGAAGGAACATTTAAAAGATAGCTAATTAAAGTCATAGATAGCTAATCAAAAGATTTCTCATTAAAATCATACAAATAGTACTAACTTTAACTAGGATACTGCACTTCAATAACAGGTACAGTGAGGGATACTGTACTCCAGTCAAGACTGAAACTATCATCAAACAACTATCATGATACTACTGTACAAATAGTGTCAAAATATGATCCACCATTTTGAGTAACGCCAGCTTCCTCCACTAGCGTTCCACTTGTGTCTGAGACAGTCAAATGTAAAAGAGCGTAATAGATTATATAGACTTACAATCTAATCCATCTGAGTTGTTGTTTACTATAGAAACAGATTTATACACAACAACCAAGCTGTTTACCTTTGTTTGTCTAGCTCAGAACGTGCAGGACACACGTACACACTAAGGCTGTGCCCCAAATGGCACCCTGTTCCTTATATAGTGCACTACTTTTGACCCGTCCCAATAGGGAATAGGGTGCCATTTGGGACGTAGTCTAACTCTGTCCCCACATAAATACACTTCAGCTCCCTCTGGAGAGTGAGCAAATACTCCCTTGACTCCATGCCCGTCTCCATGCCAGTCCTGTGTTTGCTGTACCAATCTGCCAGCCCATGTCTGTCACTGCTCCAGTAGGCACACCTGTGTGTGTGTGTGTGTGTGTGTGTGCACGTAGATGTGTGTGTGTGTGTGTGTGTGTGACGTGTATGTCCTGCCATCTGGGCACTCCCTACCTCACATTTACCCCACTTCCTGTCTCACACACCCTACCCAGCCTTCTCCAGGAACAGCCAGTACAAGGCTGCAGGACCTGTGTGTCTGGTTATGTGGGCAAACAAAGTCAGTCATTGGTCTACACACAGAGACATACTGTGTGTAGACCAATGATAGATAGACCAGTAGATAGACAGATGGGGAGAGACCGAGACCGAGACCAAGATAAAGACAGAGACCAAAACCCAGACCAAGACATAGACCCAGACTGAGACCAAGACAGAGACCAAGACAGAGACCCAGACTGAGAACAAGACATAGACCAAGACAGAGACCAAGACAGAGACCCAGACTGAGAACAAGACAGAGACCAAGACATAGACCCAGACTGAGAACAAGACAGAGACCAAGACAGAGACCAAGACAGAGACCCAGACTGAGAACAAGACAGAGACCAAGACATAGACCCAGACTGAGAACAAGACAGAGACCAAGACAGAGACCCAGACTGAGACCAAGACAGAGACCAAGACATAGACCCAGACTGAGAACAAGAAATAGACCCAGACTGAGATCAAGACAGAGACCAAGACAGAGACCAAGACTGAGACCAAGACAGAGACCAAGACATAGACCCAGACTGAGAACAAGACAGAGACCCAGACTGAGAACAAGACATAGACCCAGACTGAGAACAAGACAGAGACCAAGACAGAGACCAAGACTGAGACCAAGACAGAGACCAAGACATAGACCCAGACAGAGACCAAGACATAGACCCAGACAGAGACCAAGACAGAGACCAAGACTGAGAACAAGACAGAGACCAAGACATAGACCCAGACAGACAGAGACCAAGACAGAGACCAAGACAGAGACCCAGACTGAGAACAAGACAGAGACCAAGACATAGACCCAGACTGAGAAGAAGACAGAGACCAAGACAGAGACCCAGACTGAGACCAAGACAGAGACCAAGACATAGACCCAGACTGAGAACAAGACATAGACCCAGACTGAGAACAAGACAGAGACCAAGACAGAGACCAAGACTGAGACCAAGACAGAGACCAAGACATAGACCCAGACTGAGAACAAGACAGAGACCCAGACTGAGAACAAGACATAGACCCAGACTGAGAACAAGACAGAGACCAAGACAGAGACCAAGACAGAGACCCAGACAGAGACCAAGACAGAGACCAAGACAGAGACCCAGACAGAGACCAAGACAGAGACCAAGACATAGACCCTGACTGAGAACAAGACAGAGACCAAGACAGAGAACCAGACCAAGACATTGATCAAGACAGAGACCCAGACCGAGACCAAGACAGAGACATAGATCAAGACAGAGACAGAGACATATATCAAGACAGAGACCAAGATAGAGACCAAGACTGAGACATAGACATATATCAAGACAGAGACCAAGACAGAGACCAAGAAAGAGATATAGATCAAGACAGAGACCAAGAAATAGACCCAGACCGAGACCAAGACAGAGACAGAGACCCAGACCAAAACAGAGACCAAGACAGAGACCCAGACCAAGAGAGAGACATAGACCGAGACCAAGACCGAGACCGAGACAGAGACATAGATCAAGACAGAGACCAAGACAGAGACCCAGACCAAGACAGAGACATAGACCGAGACCAAGACAGAGACCGAGACCGAGACAGAGACAGAGACATAGATCAAGACAGAGACATAGATCAAGACAGAGACCAAGACCAAGACAGAGACCAAGACCGAGACATAGACCCAGACCAAGACCAAGACAGAGACCCAGACCGAGATCAAGACCGAGACCAAGACAGAGACCGAGACAGAGACCAAGACAGAGACCAAGAAATAGACCCTGACCGAGACCAAGACAGAGACCGAGACAGACATAGATCAAGACAGTGACCAAGAAATAGACCCAGACCACATTATTAGTCAGTTGTACAACCAAATGCCTTCAACCGAAATGTGTCTTCCGCATTTAACCCAACCCCTCTGAATCAGAGAGGTGCAAGGGGCTGCCTTAATCAACATCTTCAGCACCCGGGGAACAGTGGGTTAACTGCCTTGTTCAGGAGCAGAACGACAGATTTTTCCTTGTCAGCTTGGGGATTCGAACTTGCAACCCTCCGGTTACAAGTCCAACGCTCTAACCACTAGGCTACCTGCCGCCCCCTGAAAAGAGACCCAGACCAAGACAGAGGCCAAGACAGAGACCCAGACCAAGACAGAGACCAAGACCGAGACAGAGACCAAGACATAGATCAAGACAGAGACCAAGAAATAGACCCAGACCAAGACCAAGACCGAGACAGAGACAGAGACAGAGACCCAGACCAAGACAGAGACCAAGACAGAGACAAGACATAGATCCAGACAGAGACCGAGATCAAGACAGAGACCAAGACAGAGACATAGATCAAGACAGAGACAGAGACATATATCAAGACAGAGACCAAGACAGAGACCCATACCAAGACAGATACCAAGACAGAGACCAAGACAGAGACCAAGACTGAGACATAGACATATATCAAGACAGAGACCAAGACAGAGACCAAGACAGAGACCCAGACAGAGACCAAGACAGAGACCAAGACAGAGATATAGATCAAGACAGAGACCAAGAAATAGACCCAGACCGAGACCAAGACAGAGACAGAGACCCAGACCAAAACAGAGACCAAGACCGAGACCAAGACAGAGACCAAGACAGAGATATAGATCAAGACAAAGACCAAGACAGAGACCCAGACATAGACCGAGACCAGAGACCGAGACCGAGACCGAGACAGAGACATAGATCAAGACAGAGACATAGATCAAGACAGAGACATAGACCAAGACAGAGACCAAGACCGAGACATAGACACAGACCAAGACCAAGACAGAGACCAAGACAGAGACCCAGACAGAGACCCAGACCAAGACAGAGACCAAGACCGAGACAGAGAAAGAGACAGAGACAGAGACCCAGACCAAGACAGAGACCAAGACTGAGACATAGACATATATCAAGACAGAGACCAAGACAGAGACCAAGACAGAGACCCAGACCAAGACAGAGACCAAGACAGAGACCAAGACAGAGATATAGATCAAGACAGAGACCAAGAAATAGACCCAGACCGAGACCAAGACAGAGACAGAGACCCAGACCAAAACAGAGACCAAGACCGAGACCAAGACAGAGACCAAGACAGAGATATAGATCAAGACAGAGACCAAGACAGAGACCCAGACCAAGACAGAGACATAGACCGAGACCGAGACCGAGACAGAGACATAGATCATGACAGAGACCAAGACAGAGACCCAGACCAAGACAGAGACATAGACAGACCGAGACCGAGACCAAGACCGAGACAGAGACATAGATCAAGACAGAGACCAAGACAGAGACCCAGACCAAGACAGAGACATAGACAGACTGAGACCAAGACAGAGACCGAGACAGAGACAGAGACATAGATCAAGACAGAGACATAGATCAAGACAGAGACCCAGACCAAGACAGAGACCAAGACAGAGACAGAGACCCAGACCAAGACAGAGACCAAGACCGAGACAGAGATCAAGACCGAGACCAAGACAGAGACCAAGACCAAGACAGAGACCAAGACCAAGACAGAGACCCAGACCAAGACAGAGACCAAGACCGAGACAAAGACGAGACCGAGACCAAGACAGAGACACAGATCAAGACAGAGACCAAGAAATAGACCAAGACCGAGACCAAGACAGAGACCAAGACAGAGATATAGATCAAGACAGAGACCAAGACAGAGACCCAAACCAAGACAGAGACAGGGACCGAGACCAAGACAGAGATCAAGACAGAGACCCAGACCAAGACAGAGGCCAAGACAGAGACAAAGACAGAGACATAGATCAAGACAGAGACCAAGACAGAGACCCAGACCAAGACAGAGACCAAGACCGAGACATAGACCCAGACCGAGACCAAGACAGAGACCCAGACCAAGACTGAGACAAAGACAGAGACCCAGACCAAGACAGAGACCGAGACAGAGATCAAGACCAAGACAGAGACCAATACAGAGACCCAGACCAAGTCAGAGACCAAGACAGAGACCATGACCAATACAGAGACCAAGACCAAGACAGACCAAGACCGAGATCAAGACAGAGACCAAGACAGAGATATAGATTTAGACAGAGACCAAGACCGAGACCCAGACCAAGACAGAGACCAAGACCGAAACCAAGACAGAGACCCAGACAGAGACCCAGACCCAGACCAAGACAGAGACAAAGACAGAGACAAAGACAGAGACATAGATCAAGACAGAGACCAAGACAGAGACCCAGACCAAGACAGAGACCAAGACCCAGAACAAGACCGAGACATAGACCCAGACCGAGACCAAGACAGAGACCACGACAGAGACAAAGACAGAGACCCAGACCAAGACAGAAACCAAGACAGAGACAGAGATCAAGACCGAGACCAAGACAGAGACCCAAGACTGAGACAAGACAGAGACCAAGACAGAGACCCAGACCAAGACCAAGACAGAGACCAAGACAGAGACCGAGACAGAGATCAAGACCGAGACCAAGACAGAGACCAAGACAGAGACCCAGACCGAGACCAAGTCAGAGACCAAGACAGAGACCATGACCAATACAGAGACCAAGACCAAGAACCAAGACAGAGACCCAGACCAAGACAGAGACAGAGACCAAGACCGAGACAAAGACGAGACCGAGACCAAGACAGAGACATAGATCAAGACAGAGACCAAGAAATAGACCCAGACCGAGACCAAGACAGAGACCCAGACCCAGACCAAAACAGAGACCAAGACCGAGACCAAGACAGAGACCAAGACAGAGATATAGATCAAGACAGAGACCAAGACCGAGACCCAGACCAAGACAGAGACCAAGACCGAGACCAAGACAGAGACCCAGACAGAGACCCAGACCAAGACAGAGGCCAAGACAGAGACAAAGACAGAGACATAGATCAAGACAGAGACCAAGACAGAGACCAAGACCGAGACCAAGACAGAGACCCAGACCGAGACCAAGACAGAGACCACGACAGAGACAAAGACAGAGACCCAGACCAAGACAGAGACCAAGACCGAGACAGAGATCAAGACCGAGACCAAGACAGAGACCAAGACAGAGACAGAGACCAAGACAGAGACCCAGACCAAGACCGAGACAGAGACCAAGACCGAGACCGAGACATAGATCAAGACAGAGACCAAGAAATAGACCCTGACCGAGACCAAGACAGAGACCCAGACCAAGACAGAGACCAAGAAATAGACCCAGACCGGGACCAAGACCGAGACAAGTCAACATTATTAGTCAGTTGTACAACCAAATGCCTTCAACCAAAATGTGTCTTCCACATTTAACCCAACCCCTCTGAATCAGAGAGGTGCAGGGGGCTGCCTTAATCGACATCCACATCTTCAGCACCCAGGGAACAGTGGGTTAATTGCCTTGTTCAGGGGCAGAACGACAGATTTTTCCTTGTCAGCTTGGGTATTCGAACTTGCAACCCTCCGGTTACAAGTCCAACACTCTAACCACTAGGCTACCTGCCGCCCCCTGAAAAGAGAACCAGACCAAGACAGAGGCCAAGACAGAGACCCAAACCAAGACAGAGACCAAGACTGAGACAGAGACCAACACATAGATCAAGACAGAGACCAAGAAATAGACCCAGACCAAGACCGAGACCGAGCAGAGACAGAGACAGAGACCCAGACCAAGACATTGATCAAGACAGAGACCCAGACCAAGAAAGAGACCAAGACTGAGACATAGATCCAGACAGAGACCGAGATCAAGACAGAGACCAAGACAGAGACCCAGACCAAGACAGAGACCAAGACCGAGACATAGACCCAGACCAAGACCAAGACAGAGACCAAGACAGAGACCCAGACAGAGACCCAGACCAAGACAGAGACCAAGACCGAGACAGAGATCAAGACCGAGACCAAGACAGAGACCAATACAGAGACCCAGACCAAGTCAGAGACCAAGACAGAGACCAAGACCAAGACAGAGACCCAGACCAAGACAGAGACCAAGACCGAGACAAAGACAGAGACTGAGACCAAGACAGAGACATAGATCAAGACAGAGACCAAGAAATAGACCCAGACCAAGACAGAGACAGAGACCCAGACCAAAAGACAGAGACCAAGACAGAGATATAGATCAAGACAGAGACCAAGACCGAGACCCAAACCAAGACAGAGACCAAGACCGAGACCAAGACAGAGACCCAGACAGAGACCCAGACTGAGACCAAGACAGAGGCCAAGACAGAGACAAAGACAGAGACATAGACAGAGACAGAGACCAAGACAGAGACCAAGACCCAGACCAAGAGAGACAGAGACCCAGACAGAACAAGACAGAGACCAAGACAGAGACCAAGAGACAGAGACAGACAGAGACCAAGACAGAGACAGAGACCGAGACAAAGACAGAGACCGAGACCAAGACAGAGACATAGATCAAGACAGAGACCAAGAAATAGACCCAGACAAGTCAACATTATTAGTCAGTTGTACAACCAAATGCCTTCAACCGAAATGTGTCTTCCACAGTTAACCCAACCCCTCTGAATCAGAGAGGTGCAGGGGGCTGCCTTAATCAACATCCACATCTTCGGCACCCAGGGAACAGTGGGTTAACTGCCTTGTTCAGGGGCAGAACGACAGATTTTTCCTTGTCAGCTTGGGGATTCAAACTTGCAACCCTCCGGTTACAAGTCCAACGCTCTAACCACTAGGCTACCTGCTGCCCCCTGAACAGAGACCCAGACCAAGACAGAGGCCAAGACAGAGACCCAGACCAAGACAGAGACCAAGACTGAGACAGAGACCAAGACATAGATCAAGACAGAGACCAAGAAATAGACCCAGACCGAGACCAAGACCGAGACATAGATCCAGACAGAGACCGAGATCAAGACAGAGACCAAGACCGAGAGACATAGACAGACCAAGACAGAGACCAAGACAGAGACAGAGACCCAGACAGAGACCCAGACCAAGACAGAGACCAAGACCGAGACAGAGATCAAGACCGAGACCAAGACAGAGACCAAGACAGAGACCCAGACCAAGACAGAGACCAAGACCGAGACAGAGATCAAGACCGAGACCAAGACAGAGACCAATACAGAGACCCAGACAGACCAAGACAGAGACCAAGACAGAGACCAAGACCAAGACAGAGACCCAGACCAAGACAGAGACCAAGACCGAGACAAAGACCAGACCGAGACCAAGACAGAGACAGAGACAGAGACCCAGACCAAGACATTGATCAAGACAGAGACCCAGACCAAGAAAGAGACCAAGACTGAGACATAGATCCAGACAGAGACCGAGATCAAGACAGAGACCAAGACAGAGACCCAGACCAAGACAGAGACCAAGACCGAGACATAGACCCAGACCAAGACCAAGACAGAGACCAAGACAGAGACCCAGACAGAGACTCCAGACCAAGACAGAGACCAAGACCGAGACAGAGATCAAGACCGAGACCAAGACAGAGACCAATACAGAGACCCAGACCAAGTCAGAGACCAAGACAGAGACCAAGACCAAGACAGAGACCCAGACCAAGACAGAGACCAAGACCGAGACAAAGACGAGACTGAGACCAAGACAGAGACATAGATCAAGACAGAGACCAAGAAATAGACCCAGACCAAGACAGAGACAGAGACCCAGACCAAAACAGAGACCAAGACTGAGATATAGATCAAGACAGAGACCAAGACCGAGACCCAAACCAAGACAGAGACCAAGACCGAGACCAAGACAGAGACCCAGACAGAGACCCAGACCAAGACAGAGGCCAAGACAGAGACAAAGACAGAGACATAGACAGAGACAGAGACCAAGACAGAGACCAAGACCCAGACCAAGACCGAGACATAGACCCAGACCAAGTCAGAGACCAAGACCGAGACAGAGACCAAGACAGAGACAGAGACCGAGACAAAGACGAGACCGAGACCAAGACAGAGACATAGATCAAGACAGAGACCAAGAAATAGACCCAGACAAGTCAACATTATTAGTCAGTTGTACAACCAAATGCCTTCAACCAAAATGTGTCTTCCACAGTTAACCCAACCCCTCTGAATCAGAGAGGTGCAGGGGGCTGCCTTAATCAACATCCACATCTTCGGCACCCAGGGAACAGTGGGTTAACTGCCTTGTTCAGGGGCAGAACGACAGATTTTTCCTTGTCAGCTTGAGATTCAAACTTGCAACCCTCCGGTTACAAGTCCAACGCTCTAACCACTAGGCTACCTGCTGCCCCTGAACAGAGACCCAGACCAAGACAGAGGCCAAGACAGAGACCCAGACCAAGACAGAGACCAAGACTGAGACAGAGACCAAGACATAGATCAAGACAGAGACCAAGAAATAGACCCAGACCGAGACCAAGACAGAGACATAGATCCAGACAGAGACCGAGATCAAGACAGAGACCAAGACCGAGACATAGACCCAGACCAAGACCAAGACAGAGACCCAGACAGAGACCCAGACCAAGACAGAGACCAAGACCGAGACAGAGATCAAGACCGAGACCAAGACAGAGACCCAGACCAAGACAGAGACCAAGACCGAGACAGAGATCAAGACCGAGACCAAGACAGAGACCAATACAGAGACCCAGACCAAGTCAGAGACCAAGACAGAGACCAAGACCAAGACAGAGACCCAGACCAAGACAGAGACCAAGACCGAGACAAAGACCAGACCGAGACCAAGACAGAGACATAGATCAAGACAGAGACCAAGAAATAGACCCAGACCGAGACCAAGACAGAGACCCAGACCCAGACCAAAACAGAGACCAAGACCGAGACCAAGACAGAGACCAAGACAGAGATATAGATCAAGACAGAGACCAAGACCGAGACCCAGACCAAGACAGAGACCCAGACCGAGACCAAGACAGAGACCCAGACCGAGACCAAGACAGAGACCACGACAGAGACAAAGACAGAGACCCAGACCAAGACAGAGACCAAGACCGAGACAGAGATCAAAACCGAGACCAAGACAGAGACCAAGACAGAGACAGAGACCAAGACAGAGACCCAGACCAAGACCGAGACAGAGACCAAGACCGAGACCGAGACATAGATCAAGACAGAGACCAAGAAATAGACCCTGACCGAGACCAAGACAGAGACCCAGACCGAGACCAAGACAGAGACCAACGACAGAGACAAAGACAGAGACCCAGACAGACCAAGACAGAGACCAAGACCGAGACAGAGATCAAAACCGAGACCAAGACAGAGACCAAGACAGAGAGAGACAGAGACCAAGACAGAGACCCAGACCAAGACCGAGACAGAGACCAAGACCGAGACCGAGACATAGATCAAGACAGAGACCAAGAAATAGACCCTGACCGAGACCAAGACAGAGACCCAGACCAAGACAGAGGCCAAGACAGAGACAACGACAGAGACCAAGAAATAGACCCAGACCGGGACCAAGACCGAGACAAGTCAACATTGTTAGTCAGTTGTACAACCAAATGCCTTCAACCAAAATGTGTCTTCCGCATTTAACCCAACCCCTCTGAATCAGAGAGGTGCAGGGGGCTGCCTTAATCAACATCCACATCCACATCTTCAGCGCCCAGGGAACAGTGGGTTAACTGCCTTGTTCAGGGGCAGAACGACAGATTTTTCCTTGTCAGCTTGGGGATTCAAACTTGCAACCCTCCGGTTACAAGTCCAACACTCTAACCACTAGGCTACCTGCCGCCCCTGAACAGAGACCCAGACCAAGACAGAGGCCAAGACAGAGACCCAGACCAAGACAGAGACCAAGACTGAGACAGAGACCAAGACATAGATCAAGACAGAGACCAAGAAATAGACCCAGACCAAGACCGAGACCGAGAAAGAGACAGAGACAGAGACCCAGACCAAGACATTGATCAAGACAGAGACCCAGACCAAGACAGAGACCAAGACTGAGACATAGATCCAGACAGAGACCGAGATCAAGACAGAGACCAAGACAGAGACCCAGACCCAGACCAAGACAGAGACCAAGACCGAGACATAGACCCAGACCAAGACCAAGACAGAGACCAAGACAGAGACCCAGACAGAGACCCAGACCAAGACAGAGACCAAGACCGAGACAGAGATCAAGACCGAGACCAAGACAGAGACCAATACAGAGACCCAGACCAAGTCAGAGACCAAGACAGAGACCAAGACCAAGACAGAGACCCAGACCAAGACAGAGACCAAGACCGAGACAAAGACGAGACCGAGACCAAGACAGAGACATAGATCAAGACAGAGACCAAGAAATAGACCCAGACCGAGAAATAGACCCAGACCAAGTCAACATTATTAGTCAGTTGTACAACCAAATGCCTTCAACCGAAATGTGTCTTCCGCATTTAACCAAACCCCTCTGAATCAGAGAGGTGCAGGGGGCTGCCTTAATCAACATCCACATCTTCAGCACCCAGGGAACAGTGGGTTAACTGCCTTGTTCAGGGGCTGAAGACAGAACTCTTGTCAGCTTGGAGACTGAACTTGCAACCCTCGAGACAAGTCCAGCGCTCTAACCACTAGGCTACCTGCCGCCCCCTGAACAGAGACCCAGACCAAGACAGAGGCCAAGACAGAGACCCAGACCAAGACAGAGACCAAGACTGAGACAGAGACCAAGACATAGATCAAGACAGAGACCAAGAAATAGACCCAGACCAAGACCGAGACCGAGACTGAGACAGAGACAGAGACAGAGACCCAGACCAAGACATTGATCAAGACAGAGACCCAGATCAAGACAGAGACCAAGACTGAGACATAGATCAAGACAGAGACCAGATCAAGACAGAGACCAAGACCGAGACATAGACCCAGACCAAGACCAAGACAGAGACCAAGACAGAGACCCAGACAGAGACCCAGACCAAGACAGAGACCAAGACCGAGACAGAGACCAAGACCGAGACCAAGACAGAGACCAATACAGAGACCCAGACCAAGTCAGAGACCATGACAGAGACCAAGACCAAGACAGAGACCCAGACCAAGACAGAGACCAAGACCGAGACAAAGACGAGACCGAGACCCAGACCAAAACAGAGACCAAGACAGAGACCAAGACAGAGACCAAGACAGAGATATAGATCAAGACAGAGACCAAGACAGAGACCCAGACCAAGACAGAGACCCAGACCGAGACCAAGACAGAGACCCAGACAGAGACCCAGACCAAGACAGAGGCCAAGACAGAGACAAAGACAGAGACATAGATCAAGACAGAGACCAAGACAGAGACCCAGACCAAGACAGAGACCAAGACCGAGACCAAGACCCAGACCAAGACCAAGACAGAGACTCAGACCAAGACTGAGACAACGACAGAGACCCAGACCAAGACCGAGACAGAGATCAAGACCGAGACCAAGACAGAGACCAATACAGAGACCCAGACCAAGTCAGAGACCAAGACAGAGACCAAGACCAAGACAGAGACCAAGAAAGAGACCCAGACCAAGACAGAGACCGAGACCGAGACAAAGACAGAGACCGAGACCAAGACAGAGACCAAGAAATAGACCCAGACCGAGACCAAGACAGAGACCAAGACCAAGACCAAGACAGAGACCAAGACAGAGACCAAGACAGAGACATAGATCAAGACAGAGACCCAGACCAAGACAGAGACCAAGACCAAGACAGAGACCAAGACCGAGACATAGATCAAGACGGAGTCCCAGACCAAGACAGAGACCGAGACCAAGACAGAGACAGAGACCAAGACAGAGACATAGATCAAGACAGAGACCAAGACAGAGACCAAGACCAAGACCAAGACAGAGACTAAGACTGAGACTGACACCAAGACAGAGACCAAGACCGAGACAAAGACCGAGACAAAGACCGAGACAGAGACCAAGACAGAGACCCAGACAAAGACATAGTCCAAGAAAGAGAGGCGTACCATATCTTCCTATCTGTCTATCTCCTATCTACTGTACAGTCTCTGTTTATACAAGAACACTATCTCAGTTTTGTCTGTTTGAGAGTGAATCAACCTACAGTGATTGATCTGGCTGAGACTGGTTGTTATCAATATGTAACCACTCAGGTCTAGACTGGTCTGGTCTGGTCTGGTCTAGACTGGTCTGCTTTATGTGGTTGTGTGTCTTGCACTTGAACCTTGAATTTCTAGAATGAAGTAACCAGTTGTATTGTTTGTGTGCGAGAGAGGGGTTTTTGTGTGTGAGTGTGTGTGTCTCTCTGTGTATGTGTATACGTGCTTGCTTACATGTGTTCGTTCCTCTGCATTGTGTGGTGGGTGTGTTTGGCGTGCGTGTGTGTGTGTACCTGGGAAGAGTGGGTGTGTTAGGACATAGGAGTGGGCAAAGGGCAACTAATTTTAACCGTGTTCCAATGAATTCCGCTTTTCTCGCCTTCCTTTACTGTTTAACAGATGGGTTTCCTTCTTCAAAATAAAGTTGCACTTCTCAACTGTTTTCCTGTTCAGCTTTAGACCAGAATATATTCTGTCAAGAAAGATGTTACAGCACGGCAGGACTACTTTGGCCTGGTAGTCAATACCCTATCCAACATAACGGCTCCACCCAAACTATAACCAATGGGAGGACGTAAACACGCTAACCCATGATTAATGGATTTATGTATTATTTATTTTGGTTGGTTGAGAAGAGTGAGTGAGAGAGAGAGAGAGAGAGAGAGAGAGAGAGAGAGAGAGAGAGAGAGAGCACGAGTCACGACGCTAACAAACAACCATTTCTAGACAGGTCATTACAACACAAACCTGCAATGACAAGTGCACTGTAAACCCCCTCTCCTCCTACTCCCCCTGTCCCCCTCACTTAAGATTTACAGCACCGCGTATTGCAGGTACATGATAATCCATCGTCACAGCACCACTCCCATAGCCTAGGGAGGAATGAGAGAACACATGAACACTCAGCCAGCCTCCATGCACACACACACACACACAGTCTCAGCCAAGAGGGGAGCTTCTGAAAGCTGTTTACACCTGAGTGAGCCAAAGACCGTGCCAGCAGTCAGCAGACACATGTTGATCAAGCCAAACCATGGCCCTTAGTTAGTTCCTGTACTACAACAGCCCCTCTCCACCACTGTTTACGTCTGGGTTCATGACTTCCAGGGTGGCCGGTCAGTTGAAAACAAGCTTTCCAGTAGACAGTAACCAAGGCCCCCTATTTCTCCTGCTATTACAGCCATTCACCACTCTTTGTTTATGTCTGTCTTCAGACATCCGTGGTGGCCAGTCTGTTCAAAACAGGTTTTTGACTAGACGAGGTTGAAAACAGGGCCAAGCTGGGGATACTAAGCTTAGGAGTAGATTTATATTACAGTAGCTCTTACAACCACTCTCCATCACTGGGTTAAGGCCTCAAAGGATGTAGAGTTATAGTCTGAGGGGAACTAGCTAACCTGAATGGTGTTGTTTTAGACACTGGGTGAAAGAGGAGAGTCCTGGGGAGGATGTAGAGTTATAGTCTGAGGGGAACTAGCTAACCTGAATGGTGTTGTTTTAGACACTGGGTGAAAGAGGAGAGTCCTGGGGAGGATGTAGAGTTATAGTCTGAGGGGAACTAGCTAACCTGAATGGTGTTATTTTAGACACTGGGTGAAAGAGGAGAGTCCAGAGGAGGATGTAGAGTTATAGTCTGAGGGTGTTTGACATTGGCACTGACTGGAGAGATGCCACTTTGGGGGTATACAGTTCCATACATTGGCTCACAGTATCATCACTGTACAGTATATCAACAACTTCTAACCAGAAGTGTGAAAACCTAGTGGTTCACACTAAGAGCAATACCATAGTATTAGAACTTAAGAATTCTATTATATGTCTCTATGAATATTAACTATTGTAATGAGTGGTCGTTGGTGGGGAGAAAAAGGACAGTGTAGACACAAATGGAACTGAATTGTCAATTCTGCTAACAGCTGAGAAGCTGTGCTGTGGGAGAGAGACAGAGAAAGACTTGGCACTGCTGTAAGGGGTTGAGAGGTGAAAGGCTACGGTGTTGAACTCTGAGTCCTTACCCCGCTTCCACCACCACTCCTTGTCACATCAGGGCTGAGTGACGGGATGGGGGTGACAGTATCTCCCCGCCCCTGCACCTAGCGCTCTCTCCCGGCCCCCATCTCCCTCCCCCCCAACAGCAACCCTCGTAGGGATGTAGGGTGACCTCCCATTGGGGCAAGCAGCCCTCAGCCTCCCTGGCTGTCAAAAGCACATCCAGCATCAAGCAGCATGTCACCTGTCACCCTCTGGAGAAGACTATTAGGTCGCATCCCAAATGGCAGCCTATTCCCTACATAGTGCACTACTTTTAACAAGAACCCTATGGGTCCTGGTCAAAAGTAGCACACTATATAGGGAATAGGGTGTCATTTGGGATGTAATCTCAGTCTGGTGAATTAATGTTGACAGCTTGACAGCTGGTGCGTTTCCTGGCACATAAATCTCTATACATTACTGGAGGAAACATGGGAGTTAGAACTACTCTCTCGTGACAGGTCTTGATTATGGGTGCCGAGATTACAACTACTGTGTATGGAGATTGGACAACAATTCCCTTCCTGTGACTAGACTAGACTTGACGATGCATTTCTAGAAAAAGCATAGTAAAAGCCAACATATCTGCATCACTTCAATTTAGAGCCAATTAGTTAGAGACAATATCTACCCAATATCTAGTCACCATAATTCAGTAACAGTAACTTCATAGCTAGGCTACATGTTAAAGATTCTCATAAAGGCATTCCAACCTTTATTAATATAACAGCCCTACAAATTGCACTCTATTGCGCCCAGAGTGGAAGTACCAGGATGTGTCAATCAAATGTCTCTTTAAAGAATGGATGGAAGGGTGAGGCATTGTTCATTACAACACAGTCTGTACACACACACCTTCCTTCACAGTGATATTGCTCAATAACAGGTCCCCAGGTGTGGGTGGGTGTATGAACCTGCTGAACTGAATATGATGACAGTAATCAGCGTGGCTGTTGTACACTTTGGTTCATCTGGAACAATACACTCAGTCACTCACACACTCACTCACACACCCACTCACTCACCCATTCACTCACTCACTCAGACACTCACTCACAGACACACTCACACACTCACTCACTCACTCACTCACTCACTCACTCATACACTCACCTACACACTTCCCCACTCACACACTCTCACTCACTCACTCACACACTCACCCACACACTCACCCACACACACATTCACACACTCACTCACACACTCACTCACCCACCCACTCACTCACTCACTCACTCACTCATTCATTCACTCACTCACTCAGACACTCAGATACTCAGCCACTCACTCACAGACACACTCACACACTCACAGACTCACACACTTTTGTAGTACAAAATATGTGATACATGTTTCGTTATGGTAATACACGTAAATACATCACTGTAAAAGGACTAGTAGAGAGAATACTACAGACACAGTGGAATCATTGAACAAAATCTGAAATGTATTGATGAAATACAATAAAATCACAACATAGGTTTCTTTGAATCAAATCAAAAATAATTAGCTACAAAAAGGAAAAAAACTACAGTAAAACGTCAACTGCAGTGTTCCTCACCTGGCTTACTGTAAAAAGCAAAACAAAGGATTGATTACTGTACTTCTATATTTCCATCAACCCTGTCTTGTGGATTTGGCCACAGGTTCTCATCCACATAACAATGGATGTTTTCATTGGCCAAACATCTTGGGAAGAATCTTCAGGCATGGCGAATCCAGGCCTGACACTGGTCTGCCGTGATGTCATTGCATGCATCATCCATGGCCTGGAGAAGGGTGGCTTGCTCGTGAGGGCGCCTATCATACACCTTCCACTTCCATGTGGAGAAAAATTCCTCAATCGGGTTAAGGAAAGGAGAGTATGGGGGTAAGTACAGGGTGGTAAATTGTGGATGGGCCTGAAACCATACTTGCACTATTTGAGCATGGTGGAACCTGACATTATCCCACACAATGACATAGGTCACGCCATCAGCTCTACAGACCTGATTTAGCTCATCAACGAAGGTTACAAGGAGAGCTGCGTTATATGATCCAATACGAGGTCTGCGTCCCACCACACCATCTTCCGATATAGCCGCACACATGGGGATGTTGGCCCCACGTTGTCCAGGTACTTGGATGGTTGCCCGCTGGCCAATGAAATTCAGACCTCTCCTCCTTGTCTTGTCCAGGTTGAAGCCTGCCTCATCCAAAAATAGGAATTTGTGATGGTTTTCATCAGCATCCAGCTCCATCACCCTCTAAAAATACATTTTGGAAAGAGAATTACTGATTACAATGATGTCAAATTTTGGGGGAATTTTTCACAACAGGCATCTTGAAACTGAGCATACCTGAACATACTCAGTCCTCAGTTGCTTCACTCTGTCTGCATTTCTTTCACAAGGCACACGGTATAGCTGTTTTAGAGACACCTGGTGCCTTTTCAGCATGCGTGCAATAGTTGGCAAACTTATGGCTTCCACATTGTTGAACATGTCGTCATTGTCCAAGATGTGCTGCAGAATTTCTGTAAGGCGATTATCATTTCTGTCCCGAACCAAATTGACCACAGCTCGCTCTTGTTGGACAGTCATAATTTTGCCTCTGCCTCCCCTTTTTGGCCTAGTCTCAATTCTGCAGGGAAAATTGCAGTAAGAAAACATTTAGTCACATCTCTGTGGTACACATTGGCATGCAGTATACAGTCATTTGACAATTGAGAGTAGCCTAGTACATGCTGAAGACTTACCGGTTCTCAATGCGGAAAGTTCTGATGATTGAGGCCACGGTTGATCTTCTGAGATTTGGTTGAATCATTGTAGCTGCCTCAGTCATTGTCATGCCATGATTTACGACATGGTCTACACCTATTGCTCGGATTTCATTGGGTACTCTTTGCTGTTGCTGCCCGCGGTCTTGGTCCGTGGCCTTAGTCCTCTACCACGTTCTCCCACACCTCTCAAACGAGGCCCACGACCACCTCTCAGAAGGGGTGCTTGTCCCCTGCCATTCCTTTGACCACCACGTCTTCCTCGTCTTCCTCCTCCCATTGCTTGATCTCTATTGTGACCTTGATCACAATAGTAGATACCACTCATTTCACTATATACTCTTAACCACAATGTGAAATCAATCATCAGTAACGAGTTGGCAGTATTGGAAAAGCAATTACGAGGGCCTGTATACATACAGTTTATTAGGTACACCTGCGTGTTAACGCAAATAGCCTGCTCCTTCGAACAGCGAATTATGTGGCTGCCTGCAACTCAATATATAGAGTATATAGAGTAGAGAGCTTTAGTTGTTGTTCGACCAAACATTAGAACAGGCAAGATGAGTAATCTAAGCAACTTTGACCGTGGTATGATTGTTGGTGCCAGACATGGTGGTTCCAGCATCTCAGAAACAGCTGCCCTCCTGGGATTTTTACGCACTACAGTCTCTAGAGTTCACAGAGAATGGTGCGATAAACAAAACACATTCTTTGAGCGGCAGTTCTGTGGGCAGAAACACCTTGTTAATGAGAGAGGTCAGAGGAGAATGTCCAGACTTCAAGCTAACAGAAAGACCACAAATGCTCAAATAACAGCCGTTTAAAACAGTGGTGTACAGAAGGGCATCTCTTAACGTACAACACCATAATTCAGGCTGTTGTGGAGGCAAAAGGGGGCCCTACCCAGTACTAGATAGGTGTACCTAATAAAGTGTACAGTAATGTCAAATCTGAAAACATGGTCTGGAAAAGTGGCACATGGGACCATAGAAACAGTGTCTGATCAAGAATGATGATGAAATATTACATCCATAGATAATGTAGTCCAATTGGTTCATGTTCCACGGTAATTGGTGTCAGTGGATTTCATTATCCTGAAACTTTCATGATCTAAACATGGAATATTGTTTGTCAGTTTCCATAAAATTATGCATTAAGAGTAATGCAACAGTTATTTTACATTTTGATCAGTTGTATCAATTGATAGTTAGATCATTGTAATGAAATGAATAGACAGTCATCTCAGATGTAATGTGTGAATTGCATTTTGAAATGGTGATACTTTGATGTTAAGTTGCGTCATTTTGAACAGGTGATTTTAGTTCAATGAACACATGATCTTAGCTTTATGTGTATTGTATCCAAGCAATTGAAAAAAAGAGTCCAGAGTTTTGAAAAATGTGCATTTTGATCATCGATTGTGAGTTTTGTGTCTAGAGTTTTGAGAAATGGCATCAAGGTTCTGAAATTAGTGCCAAAGTGATTGTAAAAAACTGTAACACCCAAAAACATAAATCCAGATACACACTCACGTACGCACACACAAAAACATGCTTGCAAGCACGTGTACACACATGCACCGTATGCACTTTAATAAACATACACCCTTATGAACATATGCACCCCTCATCTTTTTCATAAACACACTTTACCCAGCTCTCATAATGACATAATGAACACATACACACACACACACGTCTGTTTTACTGTCCTTGTGGAGACAAAACAATTGATTCCCAATCAAAATGCTATATTCCCTAACCCCTAACCATAACCCTTAACCCTTAACCTAACCCTAACCTAACCCTTAAACCCTAACCCCAACACTGACCCTAATTCTAACCCTAACCCTTAGCCAACCCCTAAACCCTAACCCCAACACTGAGCCTAATTCTAACCCTAAGCCTAACCCCTAAACCCTAACCCCAACACTGACCCTTATCCTAACCCTAACCCCTAAGCCTAAAATAGCCTTTTGAAGGAGACTGGCAAAATGTCCCCACATTCTCCTTGACTGTGTAACACACAGTCAACTACAGGAGTGTAACACACAGTCAACTACAGGAGTGTAACACACAGTCAACTACAGGAGTGTAACACACAGTCAACTACAGGAGAGTAACACACAGTCAACTACAGGAGTGTAACACACAGTCATGTAAGTAACAGAGCGTGTCATATAAATCAACAGCTGTGATGACCTCATTCCAACCCCCCTTATTGAGGTCCAGATGCGAGAGGGCTTCACTGTTCCCTCCCCCTGTAACAAAACACATGAATGCTTACATGCACACACACTCACTTACGGAGTCAAATACACACAGACTCACATGCACACACACACTTAAACAATGGCCTGCTGTGTGCAGCTGTTGTTTTCTGAGACAGAGAGGCCATGCAGGTGGTGTATACCTGTATGCCAAGCCCCACTAGCAACACACCTGGCAAGACACCACACCGCAGACCACCACATGGCAATCTCTCTCTCTCTCTCTCATACACAATAGCAGACAACCACAGCTCATAATTACCTATCTCATTCCTACTCGCAGAACCCTAAAACACAGACTCATGCATGCACGTACGCATAAAAAAATCCCATCCATAATAAATGAAGCCAAACATATCATGACCTCACGGTCACACACACAGTCAGATGAAAATCCATTGGATTAGGATCTAAGTAGATCTAGAGATTTCTGTGATCCTTCTGTTCCCACATACAGTCAACACAGAACGAGGCTGGTGTGTGTATGCTGTGTATGTGCCTGCGTGTGACTAATTTCAGCCCTATAGTTTTGGTTTGCCTTATAACAGACAGTACAGCTATAAGACATGTTCCACTAACCAACCCTTTCCACTGTTCTAGTCTAAGCTGTTGTTCTAGCCAATGACTGTTCCAACCCCAGAGTGTTTGGACTGGTTCCTGCCAGGTTCCTTGCCCCAGGTCAGGCTGGCAGTCTAGTTCGGGGATGGTTGGATGGGAACATGCCTTATTTTTCCATGCCTGTTTATTTTTCCACGGGTTCACCCCATGTTGGTTCTTGTCTTGTCTTGCTGCTAGCTGTTGTTTTTGTTGCTGCTGTGTGTGTGTGTGTGTGTGTGTGTGTGTGTGTGTGTGTGTGTGTGTGTGTGTGTGTGTGTGTGTGTGTGTGTGTGTGTGTGTGTGTGTGTGTGTGTGTGTGTGTGTGTGTGTGTGTGTGTGTGTGTGTGTGTGTGTGTGTGTGTGTGTGTGTGTGCGTGTTTTCAGCTAAGAGGTGATCTCATCTGAATCACCCCTCTCCACAACATTGTACTTATCTGACCAAAATAGCCACCTTGGAAAAACCCCACTCAAGACTACAGCCGCCCACAAAAATAGGCCAAGAGTTTCCAAAGCAGGAAGCTAGCAACTGTCTGTCTGTCTGACTGACTGACTGACTGTCTGGGTGTGTTGAGGTGGTAGTTAGGTTAGCTAGTTGAGTCTGTCTGGGTGTGTTGAGGTGGTAGTTAGGTTAGCTAGTTGAGTCTGTCTGGGTGTGTTGAGGTGGTAGTTAGGTTAGTAGCTAGTTGAGTCTGTCTGGGTGTGTTGAGGTGGTAGTTAGGTTAGCTAGTTGAGTCTGTCTGGGTGTGTTGAGGTGGTAGTTAGGTTAGCTAGTTGAGTCTGTCTGGGTGTGTTGAGGTGGTAGTTAGGTTAGTAGCTAGTTGAGTCTGTCTGGGTGTGTTGAGGTGGTAGTTAGGTTAGTAGCTAGTTGAGTCTGTCTGGGTGTGTTGAGGTGGTAGTTAGGTTAGTAGCTAGTTGAGTCTGTCTGGGTGTGTTGAGGTGGTAGTTAGGCTAGCTAGTTGAGTCTGAGTTATGAGACAACAGCTACAGGGCACAATAACGTTCTTTATTGATAAGGTTACAAACTCTTGACAAAGGCTTCATCATATGCTTCATGCTTGGATTGATTGCTAATGAGCTAATGGTGAGTACTGACAATCAAGTTCAGGAATTCTCCTGAATTGAAATCTGCTCGAGCCTCAATTGTCAACTAAATGTATCATCATCATCATCATCATCATCATCATCAATAAGCTTCTATCACCCAGAGCCAGGTCTTCCTTCACTACCACCGAACTCATCAACATTGAGCTTCATGTTTTGGCTATGGACAGGAGGGAAACAATGCTTTCTTACATTGCTGTCTGACTTTGCTTTGCCAACTCTCAGTCGACTTGAGGCGATAATTACGCCTATGCACCCTGAGGGAGACGACACACACTCACACAAACATTAACCCTCCCCATCTCCTCTAGAACTCTGCCGTGGAGGAGGAAAAAATTAAAAAAAACATTCCATTTCCCGTAAAACTGGAAAAGGGGGCCGTGAGTCACCGTGCAGCAGCCTTAAACGGCCCTGTTCTCATCAGGCGGCCACTTTGAAAGTCTCGGCGCGGTGCTTTTAACTTCAGCCGCTCTACTGGCTCTAGTCAAGTGTAGTCGCCGGCCCTCTCTCGCCATCCGTCCGCTTCCCCATCCCGCGAATTGTCCAACTGTCACTACGTCTCCGACTATAGCGCTGCACTGCGGAGTTTTGCATTTTCTGTCGTTTTGTCAACGATCCACCGAAATCCCTTGTTCTGTTGGCCCGCTCTGAAGTGCGCTCCCAAGATAAGTGTCAACTCCACTAGGCAACATCATATATCATTTACAAAGGAGATGTGCGTTTAAAGCGTCCATCGTGTAAGGATATGCAAACAAAGTGTGTCACTACATGCCATGGAAGATAATGGATGACCACTTACAATGGGCAATATGCAAGTTCAGCAATGGATCAGAAAATATCAATAGAGCAATATACTCTCACAAACAACATTGGCAGCATAATCTGATCCTAATAGGCTACTCACACAGACGACAGTAAACACATCAACCAGCCCACACTGAGCCCCAGCAGATTTGCCATTGTCTGTAATTTAGAGTTCCAGTCCTTGACCCTTTCTTTTCTTATTTAGTTTCCCCGTAGTTTAATGGTGCCAGGAAAAACGTTA